>JABUQX010069791.1:5000-17500 GCA_015478945.1 Trachelipus rathkii | reverse complement strand
GACCAACCGACTATGATCCATCTTTTCCATATGACTAAACCATGTTAAAATACACTCATATATTCTCTCATTCAAGTCTTTCTTCACACTCACAGCTTCCTAGCACGCTCATTCCTCATTTTATCAATTCTTTCCACATCTAACACGCCCCTAAGACTATCCATCTGAACAGACTGCTGCACCTTATATCTATACTGTTTATTCCACATCATAGTTTTGCACTAAATATTAACATTCAGCTAGCAACACCCACCTTCTTTCATGGAGCGAAAAAACCCTATCGGCACTCACAAGACTGTAGCATAGCTCAACTCTTGCCATTGTACAAAATTTAATTATATTTACCGTCCACCCCTACCTCATCTACCGCACATATACGTAAGTGTGGTCGTGGGGTGTCAATTCCCAGAGTTGATGTCCTAGACTACTATTCTTTATCCTCGCAATCATTACTGAAGTTCCCATTTTCTCATTCCAATATTAAATAATCCTCTTACCTATTATATTAAAGTATGCAGCGATAACTTGTTAACAGTAACTGATAACTTTATATCTCTAATCGGAATCTCGTTAGATATTTACCACACTACTAGGACTCTCTTCACTCCCCCTGATCAACTTATTCTTATCAAAATTTACTTTCAAATCCCATTACCAATCCTCTCAAACTTTCTTCAGATTTACTATTTACTTCTGTGTTCCAGGCTTTATCACTGAAGTTACAGATTATAAGAATTAATTGAGCATTAAGCGAGTTAAGTCTAATAAGTATCATTCTTGAGGTGACATGGGCGCGTACTATATAATTATTTTATGAGTGCGCTACTGCGCTCAATGCCACCGGAACCTTTATATAGTGCTCGATCTATTAGCGTCACTTATATATAATAGCGCCTAATTAATTTTGTCTACTATTCACACAATAGCGTACCTAAGCGCTACTATGCGCCTACGACTTTTCGCGGTCTATATTGAGTGGATGTTCGTAAAATTTATAATTTGCAAAGTGATAACTTATTAGATTCATGAATAAATAAAAGCCATGCTTATTATATAAGAAAGAATAAATATACATACTTATTAAATTTTTAGTAATTAATAACACTGGTAAACTATAATTAATTCATGACACTATCCTTTCCTCCTCCATATGTCCTTATTGAGTTGAATCTACATGTTTTTCCCCCCATATTGAGTACTATATATATAAGGTATATCCAAGCTCACTATCGAATGCTCGCATTGGCGGAAAGGTGCGAATTTGATACAATCTTCCCCAATTAGCGATATATGCTATCAATAAGTATTTAAGTTGAGTGAAATTTTGAGGACATAAAGGAATCCTCTTGACAGCTCCCTTCATAAAAACTTTTTTATGGGAATTCAGTGAGTTGTGAGTCATTTTAAATGAACGATCTTTAAATCACTCACTAAAATGAGCCAATAGAAAGAGTCGTTCCTCGATAATTATCCAATTATCATAATATAACATAAGTACTAACCTGAGAGAGTAATTTTTTAACTAGTGGATTTTTTTTTAATTGTGGCGGATAAAAATAATAAAATAAAAATAAACTTTACGCCCTACAAAAGAATAATTCTTAAGAAAAAGTTAACCCCCAAAAATAAAATTTTCAATATACTATAAAAAAATAAAAAATAAAAAAAAATAAAAAAAAGTGATTAATGACAGACAAGCACATCGGTTTTCCCCAAATGGGTTTATAAGAACTAAAAACACACAGAGATGTGCTCGCCGACTCGTTATAAGCTATCTGCGGCCGAATCGGTGATAACCTGCTGTGTGTCTTTAGCTTTTAGGTTACACCTACCCACAATGAACTAAAACCATTCCTTTAAGTGTTTCTCTTGCCAGTTGCGCTGACGATACCATTTGTAATACATCATTTACTGAAGGAGTTGATCCAGCTCTCCAAGAGGTTAAATGCAGAGCTACAACGCGACGTAAAATATTATCCTGTACAATGAGAAAAGGAATAGTTTGTCTTTATTATTATTTTATAAACATAGTCGAAAAAGGTTTGAAAATACCAAATTACCAAATATTTTATAAAAAATAATTATTAGAAACATTCTCCTGCACAAGAATCCATAATAAAATGCAATATTATGATAATACTGTTAGTATAAATAATATTAAGTGTCGCAGATTATTTCTGTAATCATTACAAAATAACTATTACCCCTAATATTACAGCTCACAGTTAGTTAACTGTAATAACACGTTCTTAAATTGACTAGAATTAAGTAACAAGAAAGCATGAATTTGATGGAGTACATCAAGTTTTAGGTTATGGTTTGCCTTCAGAGTGTGAAAAATGACAATTAAAATTGCTGTTTAAAAAATGGTTTTGATAACTTGAACAGAAGAAATCTAAAAGAATTTCAATTGTCAACTTTCATCTTATTTTTTCACCATACATTATATCACGTCGATGATATTGAATTTTACAGGACCAGCTTCACCATGACGCCCAATATTAGACTTAGTGTTTGCAATAAAGAGGTTTTGCCATGACAAGAAAGCCATAACAAGCTATCTACCACCCTTGTCTGGCCGCAAAATATGAGTTAGACTGTCTATAGAAAATGAACAAGGTCTACTATATTGCTCGATGTTAAACAAAGAGACAAAAACCATTTTTTTTTCTTCCAGGTCCCCTCTGACATTCTAAACCTTCATTTAAAAAATCATATTAAAGTTGTATTATTTGGTCTGTTCACCACTTGAATTTCTTTAGTATAATAAAGATAGATATCGATTTGTATCGAGAAGGAAGCGCAAGCGCAGAGATGTATGAGCCTGTCCAGGTATTATACGTGCGATTCACGTGAGACTGTTCAGCTCTTGAATTGATATGAGAGTGAAGATGTTGTGTGCCTAGTATGAACACACACTGGCAACTAAAAAATGTATAGGGTATAGACATCTATGTACTTTTGCAATTGGAGTTAGTTACGACTCCCATGTTTTATGTAATTAGTTGGACCTCAATTGTGTTCATCACTCTCAGTGTCGTATCAAGCGTTTTATATTCTATACCTCTCCAAAGATATGGTCTTCATGGAGACCTGTCTATCATCACGATCTCTCATGATTGTTTCCTTCTATCATTGCAGATAAAATGACCGCGTGAAATTACTGTCTGAGTTCTTCAATCCTTCACTGTACTCTATACCTTAACAGGTTTATTATGTTAATTATTCTTATGTTTATAGTACTTTCATCTCCGTTATATCTCACTTTCATTATCTTATTTATAAATATTTTACTTTATAATGTAGTATGTTATAATGGGATACACTTGTTCATGATCTCATTTGAATATGGACTTAATCAACAACTGAATTAGGAAGTTTGGTATATGAAACTTGATGTTTAATCCTCTGATGAGTTTTTAAAGTTTTTTTTACTTATAGATATATATAGTTAATAATATTATATTAATAATATTAATATATATATATTAATATTAATTATATATATTTAATAATAATATTATATATATATATATATTACCTATATATAATATATTATATATATATATATATATTATAGAATATATTAAATATATATAATATATATATATAATAATAACAGAGTTAGTGTAGTAATAAAACTGAGCCTATTAACGTAAGGAGCTGACTCCCCCTATGCAGGGCGTTACATGTAACGGCGTTAGCTGATACAACGGACGGCGGTTAACAACGAGAATAGATCTGAAACAGCTTTAGGAGTGACGGTAACGCTGTCATAATCCATTAAATATACACAACTCTCGTGAGACGAACCAACGTGTTAGCAGTTCCAAGTTTTTAATTCTTGCCCCCAGGTAGATTAGTAACCCAACTAGCGCTACCCTTTTATGAAAGAAATTGTAACTGTTGATTTATTTCCAGCGTCCGTCTTTCAGTCTCTGATTGAACTGCGTTAGCGGTGACATCTCAACCTTCACTCGACACCACACTGCACAGACGGTTGTTGGCAACAATATAGTTATTATTATAATTTAATTTTTAGTAGAAATATCAGTATTTTATGTTATTTTCCAGTATTGTATTATATATATTTATATTAATAATTATATTATATATTAATATATATTATTATATAATATATATATAATTAATATATATATGATAATATATATATATATAATATATATATATATAATAATTAATATTATATATATATATTAATTATTAATATATATTATATATATTAATTATTATTAAATATATAATATATATATATATAATATATATAACCAAACTACAGTATATATATATATGTGTGTTGTGTGTGTATGTATATATAAAGAGTAGAGGTTTATGTCACTTAGTGATGATTAGAGTGATACCAAGTCATAGCTATAACAAGTGTGAAAGATATACTCAGATGCGCTCGGAAGAAGAGAGCACGACTGACGCGTATAAGAGATGTCTAAGTATCTCTTAAAGTATATTAGGGGTAATTGTATGATAGAGAGTCGAAGAGGAGGGAACGGGATGATTGCAGAGTGATTGGGGAGTAGGAATAGGCTAAGGTGAAATGCGCCCCAAGAGTAGAGTAGGGAAGAAAGAGATGCACGAGATCAAGCAGATATATAAGTGGGTTGGAGTGAATGTAAAAGGACTAAAGGAATTATGTGAGTTGAAGTGCGTATATGTATAAGATCGTGGAGAGGGTATAGTTGTGATTTACGCTGTATATTATTCATGATAGATAAGCAGCAGTGCGACTAATATGGGTCTGCGCAATAAGAAGTAGTAGATCTAAAGTTCCCTCTCCACTCCCACCACGATGAGCCGTATCAGCCGAAATGAGTACCAATCTTAGAGCCATGCTAGGTGGGTTAGAATTAATTGAATAAAAAATGTTGATAGACCCCAGTGTATATACTAATTAAGAGCAAGTATGCGTATAGAATCTACACGAAAGACTAATAAGATGCACTTTTAAAATCAAGGCAAATAGGTACCACTTCTATGTCAGTGTGTGAAAGAATATCGTGTGTAAAACAAGGGACAGCACTAGAATGTGTTAAGTATGTAAGAGTGAGATAAAGACAGTTTTCATGGATCAAATGTGATTATATATGGAGAGTAGAATGTTGATAAGATACGTCGAAGATTAGGTAGAATAGAGAGGCAGGATTATGATTATGGTTCGTGATTGAGATTTCACTTATTGATACCGCGAACGAGCTCGTGTGAGGAGAAAAGAACGGGGTGCGAAGAAGACCGAAAATGATAAAGGAGTGGATGATCCAGTAAAGTAATGTCTGCAGGAGAGAAATGAGTTGGCAGAGGCGAGAATAAAGTTGCATGATAGAGAGAAGAGCTAGGGGACAGTATGGAGGGGAGAGTAGGAGATTGTTATATAGATTGTGGGATAAATGGTATGAGTAGTGCCCACCTGGGCCAGTGAGAGTGTCTGTATGCTAGACGGAATAACACTGCACTCTGACAAATTTACCAAGTGAGGGATCACTCCGTCCGCGATGAATGGTTTCTTCAACTGTACAAGGTGAAGCATTCTCACCAAAGAGGATTTTCGTCGTGTGAAAGCCGGAGTGATCGATTGCGACTAAATTAAAATGGTTAACTCAGAACGAGGCGAGAATTCGTATAAGCTAGAGGACTTCTTACTCCAACTACGAATATTTCTTCAACCAGACAATCAAGATACAGTTTTAGATATAACTGTGTTTAAGTTAGACCTACTTCAATATTAAGTGAGTGAGAGAGAGAGAGTGAGAGAGAAGAGAAAAAGATGTATAAATGATTAAATAACCTGGTGAGAGTATATATATAATAGTACATAATGTATCTGAGTATAATCAATAGATTGTTGATGTACTGAAGATATACCCTGGTAGTAGTGAAGCATGAAAAATAGTACTGCAATTAAGAATATGAGTGAAGAAATATGACAGTATATTAATAAGTTAAAGAAATCTAACTGAAGGAAATGTGATCAAAAATTATATGGTAAATATATTAGAAATAAATAAGAATATTAAATAAACTTAGTATAGGAACAATTAAGATAAGGTGAGAGTTATTAAGAGGAATGAGAGAAGAATTGCTTATGGAAGTGATTGAAATTTATGCAAGAAACGAGAAGAAGGCTGTAAGCATATTAGATGTATGACACCTTAGACAAAATATATAGAGCTAACTGGGCAAAAACTCTTGTAACTGAAAAGGTTTAGTGAGGAGACGTATAGGGAGAGTACACAGATCCTACACAACAGATAGGTTTATTTCTCGCTCGACTGTAAGCAAGTGTAAAGAGAATCATTATTTCCGTCAGAGGCATTAATATAGAGAAGTGAAAAACCTTTTCCAGTACCGAAACTTGCTAGTCAAAAATAATTTGATTATGTTTATTATTAAGTGAATATGACTATGGTGCATCCATCAGTATACAATAATATAGAACATCTGTTGTTATCACATGATAGCATCTTCGAAACCTCGCATATCGAGTAGAAATAGTTGTGAGTATATGGCTGATTGCCACTCACTCCGCTAAAAGCGGATAGTAGATATATCAAAAGAATATCCCTCACCTCATAATAAGAACGAATCCCTGCCGATATAAATGTTATATATCGAAAGAGATATAGGGTGAATCACCCAATATTAATTTGTATTGATGTGTCATTATAGTATATAAATATATTTTTATAAGGATGAGGTTACTGTGTGCTAATAGCCAGAGACACATCAAAATTTAATTGTTACAAAGGAATCACAAGAATGAAGAGTTTTTTATTGTGTATACTTATTTGAGAATATACATCGATAATATAAAGGTAAGTGAGTATAAATTAATTTTGAAAAAAATACTAAAGGTTAGAAATGTTTTGTAAAATGTAAATGAATATTTGTTTTTCTCTAATAGACCATAAGTAAACATGAAATTTTAAATATATTCTCTTTATATATAATATTAATACTAGAGGGGGTAAGGATATATATTATAATCTATATGTGAGAATAATTAGATAGGTTAGGTACTCTGAAAGCGATGAATAAATGAAAATCATGGTAAGCACCGCATATTATAGATATATATATATAATTTATGAAGTTAGGGATTACCTATATTTATTTAAATTGAATGATTACTATGATTTGTCTTGATATGTCTCGACGACTAAGTGCAAAAATTATAAATAGCAGTATAATTATATTTATGAAATCTGTGCTTAAAGTTACCAATTTTATATAATATGTGATGTTTATGTGAGGACGAATATGTGATTTTTCCATAAATTTCAGTTCTGAAGATTAATGTTATCCACGAAAATATGGCAATGGGGAAAACGGTTGTTTCGTATAATTTTGCTGTCAAACGAATAAACAAAATCAAAGAAGCTAAGAAAATTTGCTTTAAAGTTGGAAACGAGGTTGATAAAACTTTACTAGTTGTCTCCATAGTATGATAGTTAAGTGCTAGGAAAAGGATATTTGTATCACATGAATATATGACACTGTCTCGAAAAATCTGCACAAGAGGATATATCTGCTCTTCCTCCTGTAAAGACATAGGATTCTATAGGCACAAATAACAACATATGCATGATGATTGAGATGGAATGTAGTAGAAGCCAAAATGTATCGCCTCTTAGATATGTAAGACGAAGAAATAGATGTTACGTAGAGCGATTCACGAGTACCTTGTGTGACCTGCGAGATAAGTGTATGTCCACACATGCTCTACCTAGATATAGTGAACATAAGAATAATAATCCATCACCACATTCAGCATAGTACGTGTTTCTAAAATCGTAAACATATCTACACGGTGCACACCTTCTCAAGAGAGTTTGCTGATTTAAGGTATGACTGTGCCAAGATAATGAAAGGACATTTAAAGAAATAGCAATGAAGGATCTCTTGATACACAAACACGAAATCAAAGACTGCACAATACAAAGAAAAATTACTCAGTTCTGTTTATGGTCATTGCAGAACTCCTCTGACACGAGAGAGACTCAAATCGTATTATACTCTCACACTTATGACAATAGAGTAGAAAGAAGAACATATTGGTAATGCAAGTAGAGTAGGTGATAACACAGTATAAACATTACATCCACTCATGATGTCAGTGATGAATGTATAGATCCTGTTAATAATGATATTGTGTTTAATTATAAGTTGTTATAGATACAGTCTGGACTACTGCCCTGAGAATAGGAGTATTGTTATCGTTTTTTATGTGTGTAATAAAGCAAATGTGAAGGCTGTCCAAGAAACAGATAAGATAATGGACCAATATAAAAACAAAGATTTATTCGAGGATATGCCGAGAACAATGGAAAGCCTACAGAGAGACAAGAGCTCATTGTCACTATCTCTAATTATTAACCATTTTGTATATCGTTTCTTAGTAGATGTAAACAAATGCAATGATAAATAGCATAATAGAGACGAAGGAATGATCAATCTCAGAATTAAGAACTTAAGATTCACCATTGTGCAATGGAAGATAACTCGGAGTGCATGGAGCTTGCCATGCTGAAGAACTGTAAGTATGGAATCGAGCTTAGAGAGAGAAACTTTTAAATTGATATGTTTGAATATTTCTATTATATATTGCTTAGACTAAGGTCTGAGTGAAAGGACACTAGGTCTTAGTCTAGTTAAAGTGAGATTTTATTAAGTTCACTAGTAGAAACGTAAATAAGTATACTACAAAATTTAAAAAAATAGGATACAAATTATATAGCAAAAAGGTAGTGAAAAGAGATTTCTGAATAATTACAGCTGAAATTAGTGTAAAGAGGTATTGAGGGAATGAAAGAAATATAGAAGACGGTGAAGTTGGATGTATAGATAATTATTTAATGACATAGAAAAAAAGGGATTAGTATTTAATTATTTATCTTTTGGCTTTAATTTTTTTCGTTTTGTGTATCCTATTTTGGTATACTATTCAGTCTGTAGCAATATTGTTCGCATAGCGTTTTCATTATCTATAGTTTACGTGTGTACTTTTATGGCTCATGTCAAGTTTTGTGAGTCTATGTTTTTATAGTATCACGCTTTTGTCTTTATCTCCGATTATCCTGTATAACATTCTTTATGTACATTATATTGTTAGTACGTATGTGTCTGAGGTGAAAAAAGAGTAGGGTGCATACAAGTATATACTATTATATTTCGAGAAATCTTGGCGCTCAAGTGATGTACATCCGAACCTATTTACCCATATGTACAATAAATTAGAACAAAGTAGATTATCCGAAAAATCCCAACACTCCACGCTCTAATCAAATAAGAGGTATATAGATTAGTATTATTAAAGAATTTACAGTCTAGCGATAGCGAAAGATGAGTACGTTAGTTGAGAGCGAAATGGAAAAAGACTAGAAATAAGACAGACAGAGAAACGATATAATATGCTAAATATAAGGGTAAGTGAGGAGGTTAGGATAGTGTATGGTATCATATATAGATGTGAATAAGTATTATAGATGCAGCTATATATTAGATTAATAGTTAGTGGATCACCTATAGGATGAGACTTACAAGAGGCGTAGAGAGTAGCCAATAATAGATGATTAAGGATAAGTTGATAGATGAAGACCGGAGGAAATACGAGACATATAAGGATAAAGACCCTAGTAAGATAGATTAGGGATATAAGATCAGTAACGAGATTGGATTAGGAGAGACTCATATGGAGAGAAGCATGGATTTGGCCAGTTCGACGCCATGCAGTATGAGGGAGTATGGGAAGATTGGAGTTCGGAAGGAGTTGATGTAGTGAAGATTCAGAAGAAAGTAGCTGGACACACTCGCCACGAGAATAAATCGAGATACTGAGGAGCCTTTGATCCCTTTCGGCTTGCGCATAATGTCACGATAGGATGATGTATATGATAGGTCACTAGTAGGTTAAGGGATATTATATTTATATAAGATGTAGTTAAGTATATATACTGGGAGACTGAAAAGATAGTGAATTGAGTCAATAAAAATGAATAGTTATCTGTAAAGGAAGAATGTTAAGTTATTAGACAGTAAGTAGTATCAGAAGATATAGGTGTACAATTAAATGGTAGGATTATTGAGAATTAGCATGTAGTTTTGTTGAATATAGGTATGTGATTGTTGGTTGTGGCCTTAACCAGGGAGATAAAGAACCTTACATTATCACAGACGAGTATTGAGACACTAAAGTTAAGTATATCTACATTGTAGCAGTCTTTATTATAAACTATATATACCTTAAGGTGATGGATTTTATATTCATTTAGTATACTAGCGAGTAAGTTACTCACTTATAAAGACTGGGCTTCTTTTTCGACTTGTGTCATTTAATTCTATATTTCGTATACTAAATACATTATCTAAGATTCTGTACCGTGTATTGAGTACTTATACACACCTACACCCACCCATAGACACTTAGGATATTATAGGATGATATCTATATATATAATATATATTAAATATTAATATAATATATATATATATATTATAATATATATATATATATAATATATTATAAATATTATTATATAATATAAAATATATATATTATATATCATATATTATGATTAATATATATATGAATATATTAATTAATATATTAATATTAGATAATATATATTAATTATTAATATATATATATACTATATATATATTAACTATAATATATTATATATTATAATTTATTATATATTATAATATATATATATATATATATATATATAATATATATTCATATTCTGAATATAATAAAAACTGACGCCTTGTATAATTACAGACTTTCGATTCTAAAAAAAATTATTTAAACGTATTTTATTTATTTTTTTAACATAACATAAAAAACTATTCACACGAGTCAAATACTTTTGATAGGAAAATGCTCAATATTTAAATAAAAGTATAAAAGATTTAACCATAATTATTATAGAGATTTTTTATTGCGTACGTAATATGTCCTGTGTGTGCACCTCTCCTTGTCCTGTCCTGATGCCAACTGCCTTGTCATTCATGAGTTGTATTGACTTAAAGTATATTGTAATTACATATACGAAAAACCAGAGTTACCGTGTTACTATATACCGCTATAGTGACCTCCTCACTCAATTTAGGGATATATAAGTGTTTAACCTTTGATGTCTGTCGATCGATTAAGTAAGGTGCGTTTAATGTTAGATATGTACAACAAAGAAGTATGTTCTATCCATTTTTGTGTTACTTAAATAATACTTAGATAAACCTATATAATTATATGCGCGGCCGCTTAAAATGCATCATTTTATAGCTAATTCTCACTTCCATGACCAGCGCCAGATTTTTATGTATACACAATTATGTACTATTTCAGTTATAGCCACTGATAGACATAGGTATCCTGCTCCCACATTATATTTCTGCTTTGTGCTAGTCGTGAAATACTATTCGTGATATGCCTATGCAATACCAAATCAAAATGAAGAATTATTTAGAGTGCCATGTTGAAGCGTGGCTCAAGTACCGAGTAATTACAGTTTCTCTGATCATAGTAAACTTCTTCCCCATTTACCAGAATGACGCATAAGAGTAAGAATACCTTCGGTTCCGATTATTTATCTGATCGGTACAATAAACGGTGCAATGTTAAGAGCGACCTAGCGAGAATTTAATAAAATTGAATTAGCATTACAATGCTATTTACCAAGAATGATAGCGAGATGAGCTAGAAGACTCTAAACGACAAAATTAAGATCATTCACTTCACACTGAAGAAATATAGTAAATCATATTGCAGTGCAGACACATATCTCAACCTGACCCAAGATAGTCATCTTTTTTATACAGTTTTAAATCCGCACACATCGATGAGAGAGGCCCAGATGGTATCTTCAGCTCAAATATCTTTCAAACCTGATTTTATCATTCATAAGATATAAAATACGCTGGTAAAGATAATGGTGAAAATATAAAATATAATATGTGTCGATACATCTCTGTGTTAAGTCAGTTTTTGTATGCTATTTTGATGATTGAAAAATCGAATTTTAGAAAGATATCACTAGTTATAGTATAAGTGTGAGTGTGTTATAATCGAATACAAAGGGCAGATAACCGAAGATATAAATATCCATTATGCAAAATCTCAAGATAAATATTAATTATATTTAATTTACACACACACCATCACCGAATGATGTTAATTCAGTTTCAACAATCAACTTAACTAATTTTAAATACTAATTACCCCATATATTAACCATTTATAGATATTAGTAACTTACTTGTTTCGTATATGATTAACATGATAGATTAATTAATGTTACCTAAATACTAACACATACAGACATAGCTATACGGAAATAACTAATAATAAACACATTACGTCATACCTTCATATAATTCATTAATTTATTACCATCATTAATTTGCTATAATTTATTCATATACAGTTAACTCAAATAATATTATATATTTTAACCTATATAATTCTC
>JABUQX010069790.1:47500-72500 GCA_015478945.1 Trachelipus rathkii | reverse complement strand
ATTATTATATTTATTTATCATATTCACAATTTTTCGCAGATTTTTCATAGTTTCCACTCATTTTTTAGGAACATAATCATATATCTAGTATGACTAAACTTTATTGTTATTATTTTTAGAGTGTTGTAGTGATATTCACAATGCTGATTTAATCTATACTATTATTATTTTTTTTTGTTATTATTATTATGTGTTATTAATATATTTATTATTATGTCACTAACTATTTGTATCATTATTTGTTGGTTTGTACTTTCCTATTACATACAATTTTTTTTTCATTATTATTGGTTATTTATCGTTAACTATATTATGTAAATCTATCATTGGAGCTGAAAAATTTGATTTTAAGAATGCTAACCATCCAGCCTTTTCATCAACTATTCGTCCGTTAGGGATTTTCCTGTCGTCTAGTTTTCCTAACCGGTTATTAGCCGCGCATTCTTGTTGTGCGTGAGTCCTGATACATCCACTCAATACAAAAAGCCGAAGATAACTAGAAAGTCATATTACTGTGGTATTGTACTTTTTTAACACAATTCAATTGTACTACTTCAGAAGAAGAGGCATCTTTCATTATTGTTCTATGTTTGAATACTATCTTTTTGTAAGTAACAATTTGTGACAAATATTAGAAAGGCAAGTATTTTATTTCGGGGCTCAAAGGACAAACACTGTTGTTGCAATTTAAATAGCCCATTTCAGATTACTAGGACGAAATTTTTACTTCCTATTATTATACTAAATTTATTAGTATTATTGAAATTCTTACAAATTATGAAGTTATATAAATAAAAACTGTGTTGTGTGACCTATCTGATTAAAATGATTAAATTTTAGTTTCTCTATTTAGATACAAAACTTTTGAACTTTTGATTTGGTTTGAACTATCTTTTTAAAAAATATCACATCAGGACGCCTGCCACAGAGAGACGAGTTAGTAATTATCACAGCAAACTCAGACCGGTACCAAATATCTCAAAACAGAAGCGATTCAACTGTAAACAATATGGATCTTTAAACTCGTGAGCCCAAAAATACAACTAAAACATAAAAATTAAAAATTAACAAAATATGCTTCACATTAAGTGTAATCTATTCACGTCAGCGAAAAACACATGAACCACACGAAGAAAGACTAAAAGAAAGCAGTAGCGTCCAGCAACCATCTCTTTTTTCTTTCTATAGAGAGAATAAATTTCGTTCAAAAAAATTGGAACTATCAATTTTTCATTCCTTTCTCGTCTTCAACTCCTCTGCAAATGCTTTGATTTCAATGATCAATATTTTGAACTTACATCCGATCTGGAGCCCTCAACATTTGACTTTTTACAGGAACTCTTTAATATTTAAAGACATGATGCTGATTTCTTAAGGTTTTCTACCTCTTTTCCTAAAACTGCTGTACGCTGTTTGTCAAAGTAAATGTTGTAAATGCGCTGTTTTTGATTTGAAAGATTACATCCAATGGATGTTCATGTAAAGAACAAGTTTAAAACATTGACCTAATGTAGATTTCTCTATATATTATGAAGCTTGAGAAGAGAAAAGAGACCGACTTACTGACCAGAAATTGTCGTTCAGTACATAAGGCTGAACTGAAATTTACAGAGGGAGCGAGTAAAGTCCCATTCTACAAATTGCCAGACTGATCACATGGAATGGGTTTTCACAGAAAAGATAACAGGCCAAAAAAAAGGAGTCTGCTTTGGAGTCTTTTATGTCTTTTATCCTTTCCGATTCAGAAATACCTACCGCTATTACAAAAAAAAAAAAAAAAAAAAAAAAAAAAAAAAGGTAGCTCAATCACGGCTGCTTTAACTTTTTCTCACTATTTAATAACATTACAAATTAACACAATTTTATATTGCAGCAATAATATAAATTCAAGAACTCGAATAACTAGGAAAAAATCTAGGTTTGCAATGCACAAATGTAACAATATCCTCTAACAATCCCTTTCAAATCTGATCTCTTCAATACATCAAAAAAAATAATCTACAGGAAAGCACAAAGGCTCACAAGTCAATGAATTCATTTATAAAATCGCAAAAAGAGTAGACTGATCTTCCTTGTGCAATAAATACGTTATTTTTTCAATTTAAATTTGGACGACATTTTCTTTTATATAATATATATATATATATATATATTATATATATATAATATATATTATATATATATATTAATATATATATCATATATATACTTGAATTTATTAATATATATATATTTATATATAATATATAAATAAATGTTTGTATATATATATATATATATATTTATATACTATATAATATATATATTATTATTATATTTATATATTATATATTAATTATATATATATAATATATATCATTATATATATATATATACATCTCACAAGAGCTTAAGTAAAAATTTCCATACCATGAAATGATATTTTATTTGGAAAATAAAAAATAAAACAACCAATGCATCATCTTCGGAAGAAAAATTAAATGGTCAGATTTAAAAAACGAAACGTCTAAGGTCTGGAAACTTTAAAATCTTTATGTAAAATTCCTAAATTAAATATAAGTTTTAATTTTTGCGAGAAACCTTGATGGATAAATATGTATATATATATATATTAGTATATATATTATAAATATATATATACTATATATATATATACTATATATTCTTATATATATATTATATATATATATTTATAATATATATATATTTATTATATAATATCATTTATTATATATATATATATATATAAATATCGCCGGTCTACAGAAAAGAGTGAACACAACCCAAAAATGGAATTTTCCAATAGGTATGTGAAATGTTTTTTTGCCGTAAGATGTAATTTCATTCCAATTACCGCAGAAACGACAGTTTAGTATCTAAAAATTCTATTAACGACAGCTGCACTTGAAAACCCTTACCACAGAAAATTTGATTATAGGTAGTTTAGGAATTTATTTTACGTTCATGGAGATGTTATCATGAATAATCTCCCTAAACAAACAGAAATAAGAGGAGACCATTGATAGAAGGATGGCATTTTTGCGCGTACTCTAAGATTAGTTAAAAAAAAATCAATATGTGATTTGTCTTTGATTTTCATAGATAATCTGCAACAGGTCGATCTGTAACGATTTCACGCCGCGAACAATATAATTTGAAAGGTTACAAAGCTATATATCGCGTTGACGTTACGAACTCTGAAAAAAATAGAAAAATAAAAAAATCAAATATGTAAAAAAAATGATATTCCAAGATAAAACAAGACAAAAATTCAACCAAAAATTGCACATTCCATGTCTTGATTAGTTCCAACACCTCAGAAGCAAGGTAACAAATATAATCTGTTCAAAATATTTCCTTTTTAATAATTATTTAAATGATTCAATCATTTACTACATGGATTTGCAGGAATACGGCGAATCGATAGCATCTGGTAATAGACATAGAGATATTTTCTGCCATTTGCAATTGACAACCACAAAATTATTCTAACTCAATTTTGTTATATATTAACAGAAATCTATATATTAGTCTTCTCATTTACGCCCAAGAGAATTACATTTGAATTTGGAGTTCGGGAACGATAATTACTTAGTTATTCCAATTATTAGTCTTCAAATTGATGACATTGAGTCGAGAGAAGGATATACTAAATTTCGATCCTTCAACTTTTTTATATTCCGCTCTTATTGGCAAAAATTGATTATTTGGATTTCGTATAGTCGCAACATTAAAAATTTTTAATATCGTAAAAATTCTATATTATCTCAATGGGCACCTAATAGACGGAAAACTCAACTGTTAATTGTATCAAATACAACCAAAAACGATAATTTTAAGTTTGCATCACATTTTTCTTTTTTTATTGAACCGACGAAATTGTATACACTTGCCCAATAATAATTTTACGGAAGATAAACGTTTTTCTTCTAAAAAAAATAATTAATTGATCCGGTTTAAGATACATTACATTATTCATTATTCATATGAGACACCACCTTAATTCTATTTTAATGCACAAGGTTACGACATATTTTGTCACCCCAAAAATTTGCATCATGATTTTTGCACAATATTTTCTTCTAAAAGAGACAATCTAAATTGTTTCCATATCTATTTCGGCAAAGAAATGGGTACATAATTTAACATCATTCATTCCATTAAGGGTAATGACGTTTTGATAGATTTATATATATTTATATATATATAATATATATATAATATACATACATATATATTATATATATTAATATAATATATATTTATAATAATACTATATATATATATATTATTATATAATATATATATAATATATAAAACTTATTATTTTTGAATTTATTTTTAAGTATGATTATGCCATTAATAAATTTTTAAACATTGAGAAAAAACTGGGAGAATGGAGGTGTGTAATGCGAGCGAAGACAATATTGGTATTTTGTCTCTCTTAATATTTTGTAATAACAACAAAGTGTAAAATGTGACTGTGGAAACATAAATTCTTATTAATTATTACCGTTAACTAAATATAAAAGAAAACCTTTTTTCACAGTACTATATGGAAAAGTTACTCCCTAACCGCACTATTATAACCTACCTACCTACCCACTAACACGTTATATCATGTATTAATTTTTTAAAATTGGGGCTTTAGGGGGTTTTTTTTTATTACATTTCGTTAATTAAAAACGTATTTCCACTTTTAATTCTAAAAATTAATATCTTTAATGTTCTCAATAGTGAAAGTTTGTTAAAACTTTTCCTTAACTACTACCTACTTACACTTACTAACTACTACACTACATACTACTACTACTACTACTACTATTACTACTAAATTACTACTACTAATACTACTGCAACTAACTCACTACTACTACTACTACTACTACTAATTAGTAATAATAACTAAAATAATTAATAATAATAATAATAATATTATAAATAATAATAATAATAAATCAATAATATTAAATATAATAATAATAATAAATAAATAATAAGAATAATATTAAATAATAAATAATAATAATACATTATTAGAAAAAATGTTGTTTAAATTTTTCTTAAGTTTGTTATGCATTATATATTGCTCATTTCAGAATAAAAAGATATGGAAATATCGGTTTTAATTTTGGCTTTTTAATTCCCGATTTTATTTTCTTCTTTTTTTTTTGTTTTATGTTTTAAATTTTTGCTCATTATTTTATGTCTTTGATTACTTAGTCTTTTGATTTCTTCTTTATTTAAAGGACAATTTAAAGGAATGTTACTGATTCTTCGCAAATATTTACACTTAACATAAAGTTTTTTTGTGTAAAATATATCCTACTATTTATGTTAAATGTCCCATATTACAGTATATAAGTCAAGAGCTATATTGGCATAAAAATTGGCGGGGGTCGCGCTGCGGAGTAAGTTGATATTATAAATATATATATATATTATATATATATATACTATATATATATATATATTATATATATATATATATATATATATATATATATATATAATATATATATATATTATATATATTATTATATATTATATATTAAACTTTTAACTCAAACATAAAATATTACAATTTTTTTTTAAATTTAATTTTTTTGCTTTGCTAACACGAATTTATTTTATTTATGGACTAAAGAATAACATCATCATTTCACCCCCAATTTTAGTTCATAATAATATATATATATATATATACCTTCATAAATGTTTACAAAAAATACAAATAATATATTATATATATAATATAATATTATAATAATATAATATATATTATATATATATATATAATGCATAGAAATTTTTCCTTCTTCCCATTTATTATCGAGGTGATTTCAGTTGCGGATTAGCAGTATATACCTCTTATTTACACTAACATTCGAATGGAAATGTATTATAAAAACGATTGTAGATCAAGGCGTTCCACCAACCTAGGGGTCATGAAAGGGTTCTTTCGAGATTCATAGAGTTTAGCTTTGTGTTTTTCTTATTTGCATTGACGCAATGTAACAAAAATTTTCAAAAGACTTTTGTTTATTGCATAGTTTTTTAATATTTTGTAATCACATCTTCTGCTTGATTTCAAAAATTATGTAAATCAGTTTTTATTTGGTACAGTCGACTTGTTTAACAGCAAACACATCGATATTCATCATGATTAGTACAATTTATGTAATATTAGTATATATATGTGCCAATGTTGTATATCACGCCACTAATTGTTTGGTATATTTTCATTTTTCTTTCAAGAACAGAATAGCTAAAATATTAATGGTATATTTTCGGTAAAAATTTATGCATTGGCTACTAGAGTGCCGTAAAAAATTCCCCAGATGGGCTTTTTTGCTTATGTCGTGTGGTTACTATATGTGGCGAAAAAAAAACGGTATCCTACTAAGTCGTGGGTAGGCGCAGGTGCAATTCGGTGTTATGGCTACAGACTTTTTATTTTTTCTGGAATGCTCATGGATGACCAGGAAACGTCACGAGCATCTCACGTAGAACTATGTACAGCTGCCAAAAGTTCACTCTAGAAGCAATAGCTTGAGGTACTAGGAAGAGCTATTGATTTTTGCCTATTCCAACGAGATCTGGGGAACGAGCCGACAGAGCGCATCATGAAGGGTGCCACTTTTGTAATGATTAATTGTTATAAGTGAGAAAAGGTAAGGAAGGCAGCTCCTTACGAAAACCCAGGCATTACATTTCTATTAGAACCTGCCAAAATAATGACAGGCTTTCGATACCTCAAACCGCCAGAAATTGGTAAGTATATTTTTCATTCCTTCATATTTGTCTAACGCGTATCTACTTATTGATTTTGCATGAATAATGTATGTTAAAGTCGTTATGACGTATTCATTGCTCCTTAAAAATACTCAATGCTTCTGGTGGTGTTACTGTAGTATTGCAAATGCGATAATATTTTCATCCTGAATATGTATCAACAGGTATGACTAGTAAACGAAGAAAATAGGAAGAATCTTTTCATATCAAGAACAACCTTCGGTAGCCGTCGACTTCCAGTCTGACATGAACTAGCATGGATTTGCATTACGGGATAAAAATCTTTAAAGCATTCAGGAGCTGGAACTGTTAACATCAAACTGAAGGAATGTAATCTGACTAGGGGGAAGGACTCTGCAGGGCACGTCGTGTTGTACTGAAAACGCAAAAGAAGAGAGCTTTAAAAGTTTACTATCTGCTAGTGGCGAACTGTGCTTTTGTAAAGATGTGAATGGGTTTTGTTTCTGCTGTTGGATGAAGGATTTGTTCCTACAAGAATGCTGGCTGATTCATAGAAGCCTCAACACGAAGCTCTGCAGAGAGATGTTTGCTACGGCAATGGAAAAATTGATATCCGATTTATTGGCCTATTGCCGCATTCCGTACAGACAGAAAGAGAGCCTACGGCGGTTAATGTTACAAGAATTCACTCTTGACAACAATAACGCTTTGCGAAATTTTCAGGGGAGTTTATGTTCGCGATGATTTCAAGGTGCTTCCGCCATCATAACTTCCTTTGTATATGCACGGGAGGAACACAAAATATATCAGGCTTATCCTATATGGACATACTTGGGCGGATCAGCGAGCTGACTGCACACATGACACCATTATAAAAAAAAAGTTCAGCCGGGTTTACCACGAGCTTGAATGCAGCAAAGAAAGTTTAATGTTTCTCAGACAGTATTTAGTCGAGTCGAAACCAAAGTTTTATTACCTCTAGTTCATATATTAAAGTTGGGTTTGGGTAAAACAGTTTCAGTGAAGTCTTAGAATCAATGGTAATTGGAAAGACATTTCAGGAAAAAATTTTTTTGGTTTGTTTTTTATTTAATAGTTTTCAAAACTTCCACTGACGCCTAAGATCCAACGGGTTGTATATTTGTTGGACTTCAAATAAATTCAATTGTTTTGAATTTTGGAGGAAACTTTGAAAGAGCGATGATGGAAAGTTAACAAGAAAAGCTTGCGTTTGCAACATTCGATGGCGCAAGTTCGTGGAATAACTAGGAAATCACAAAGATTCCTAGCCACAAGCAGCTGGTAGCCAAAGCCTATTGAAAAGGCTTCAAGGGAACTGGGATTGGTCGATAATGTCCCTAAAGGACATTTGTTGGTTATGCACTCCAACCTTAGAGTTTTCGGAAAACACTTTAGGGCAATCTTGCAAGGCAGCAACACGTGAGAGATATTTTCATCCAGGACATCGCAATAATGAACAAAAAATACACAGGGCGATGGGATAACTGCCACATGATGGGAGACGTTATAGATGGGTTCTCCACTCAGAAAAGACCTAAAATTCTACTCACTCTAGAAAATTTCAATCGTTCCTCAAAATCACTTATTGATATTATTATTATTATTATTTGTATTATTATTATTATTATTATTA
Source organism: Trachelipus rathkii (assembly GCA_015478945.1). Classification (NCBI taxonomy): domain Eukaryota; kingdom Metazoa; phylum Arthropoda; class Malacostraca; order Isopoda; family Trachelipodidae; genus Trachelipus; species Trachelipus rathkii. Next base: position 64,090 of record JABUQX010069790.1, on the reverse strand, counting down.
TTATTATTATTATTATTATCTTATTATTATTATTATTATTATTATTATTTATTATTATTATTATTATTATTTAAATTATTTAATTATTCTATACCTATTAATTTTAAAAACTTGCCAAAAAATCTCCCGTTTGGTCCATTTGTTGTAATGATGCTGGAAGCACCATATTTTTTTCCGTCCTTCAATGCGATAGCCTGTTTTACCGGTCGGTCATTAATATTATTCATTCATTATATATTATTTTATTATTATTATTAGTTATTATTTATTATATTATATATTATTATTATTATTATTTATTATTATTATTATTAATTATTTTACTTATTATTATTATTTTTTTTATTATATTATTATTATTATTATTTATTATTTTATTATTATTATTCATTAATTTATTATTATTAATTATTATTATATATATTATATTATTCTTATATATTATTATTATATTATATTAGCCCTTCTTTAGTGCAAAAACAAAGGAAAATTAATAAGAAAGTCTATTTATATATGTCCTGTTTCACCATCACAAATGTCGGGCAGTTCTTCCGCCGGGAAAACACGGGCGAAACGTAGCGAGCGCAGAGCGAAAGCGGAGCCACCGGCATGGTGCTTTCGCCCTGTTTCATCTTGGCGAACGTAGCGAGCGTAGCGAGCGGAGTGGCCTTGCCGCCAATGCGCGAGCGTAGCGAGCGGAGTAAGCCTTCTGCCGCAAATCGCGCGAGCCCGTTCAGCGAGCGAGGTGAGCCTATGCCGCCAAGGGCGCCGAGCGTAGCGAAGCGGGAGTAAGCCATTGCCGCAAATGCGCCGAGCGTAGCGACGGGGTGAGCCCGTTGCCGCCAATTGCTGCAGAGCGCCAGCGAGTGCTCACATGGACAAGCTTGTCACGTTAAGAGCAAGCACTGCGTAGCATGCGCTTGCTTGTTATTATTTTTATTATGATTATTATTATTATTATATTATTATATTATTATTATTATTATTATTATTATTATTATTATTCATTATTATTATTATATATATTTTATTTATTTTATTTATTTATTATATTTATTATTATTATTATTATTATTATTATTATTATTATTATATTATTAATTTATTATATTATTATTATTATTATTATTATATTATTATTATTATTATTATTATATTATCTATATTATTATTATGTATTATGTTATTGTTATTATTTTATTATATTTTTATTATTTTATCATTATTTATTATTTTATTATTATTTATTTATTATATTAATTATTATTATATTATCATCTATATTATTATCATTATCATTATCATTATCTTATATTATTCATTATATTATTATTATTATTATATTATATTATATTATTATTATATTATTATTTATTATTATTTATTATTCATTCATTGTCATTTTCTTATCATATCATTTATAATCTATATTTATAATTATCATTATCATTATCATTATCAATAACATTATCATTATCATTATCATATCATTATCATTATCATTATTTATTCCAATTATTATTATAATTATTTTCATTATTAGTAATATTTAATAATTATTATATATTATTAATTATTATTATTATTATTATTTTATTGATTATATATTATAATTATTTATTTTATTTTATTATTATTATTATTATTATTATTTTATTTTATTATTGTTATTATATTATTATTAATTATTGTTATTGTTATTGTCTTATCGTTATGTATCATTTTATTGTTAGTAATTGTTATTATTGTTTATGTTATATTTTATTGTAATTGTTATTATTGTTATAAATGTTATATTGTTATTTGTTATAGGTAATCACAATTTTTTGTGATTGTCGTAGTTTTCTCACCATTTATGGAGACATAAGTCATTGTCTGTTAATGACAAACATATAGTTAATATTTTGACATTGGATATTCAACAATGCATATTAAATTCTATTTATATTCATAATAGTGGATTATGGGACAATTTTATGGTTTATTAAAAAGAGTCGTGAAATATGAGAAAAGACAACAGTATCTAATATTTTGGGGCTCAAAGAGACACACAAAACTATGTGGGCAATTAACTAGCCTCAATTTCAGCTACGCGAAATTTACTTCCTTTTTATACTAATTTATTAGTATATAGTAATATCTATAAATATTGAATATGTATGTAAAACTGAATTGTGTGCCTTTGTTATTAAATGATTAAAATTTATAGTTGTCTCTATTTTGACGAAATATTTTGATATGAAATTTGGAATTTGATTATCATTTATAAAATATATCACAGCAACGACGGCTGCCACAGAGAGAAAACAGTTGAGTCAATCAACGTTCCCAACATTGACGGTGTGAAATATCTTAAAAACTAACGATGATTACGGAAAAAAAAATTATGTGGTTTCTCTTGCGAACTCCGGAGCCAAATACCAACTAAAAACAATAAAAATTATAACATTATTAACAACATATTGGTTTACCCATTGTGATTATTCACGGTCAGCGAAAAAAATGTTGAACCGACACCTAGAAAGATAAAGAAAAGAAAGCAGTTTAGCAACCTCAATCTTTTAAGAGAGAAATAATTTCGTTTAATCAAAAAAATTTGTTATACATTTTACATTCCTTTCTCGTTCAACTCCCTCTGCAAGAAATTGCTTGCATTATATGCAACGAATATTATTTTCCAATGTACATTTCGGATTCTGGAACCGTCAACTTTGTTTCTTTTAAGGAACTTTTTTAAACGACCATGATAGCTGATCCTTAAAGGTTTAATTTCATACTGCTGTCGCTGGTTTGTCCGAAAGGAAATGTTTGGGTAAATCGTGGGCTTTGAATTTGAAAGATCTATGTTCCAAAGGTGTTCGTGTAGAACAAATTTTAATGAGGACTTGTAGTTTCTCGTCTTATTATGAAGCTTGAAAGAAAAGAGCCGACGCTTCAACATTGACAGACCATTGTCGTTCGATAAATAAGGCTCTGAACTGAAATTTACAGGGGAAAAAGTAAAGTTCACATTTACAGTTAGCAAGAACCTGAATCTCGACATGGGTTCAGAGAAGATCAAAAGGCAAAAGGAGTCCTGCTTTAGGTCTTTTGTTTTATCTTTCCGAATTCCAAAAAATACCTACCGTATATCAAAAAAAAAAAAAAAAAAAAAAAAAAAAAAAAAAAAAAAAAAAAAAAAGGTCTATCATCACTTGCTTTTTAACTTTTTTCTCACTCTTTATTTCAATATTAACACAAATTTTTATGCACCAATAACATATAAATTTCAACGACTCAAATAAACTAGGAGGAAAAATGGTTCAATGCACCAATGGTTACAATTATCCTCTAACAATCCTGTTTCCAAATTTAATCTCTTCAAACATCTTCAAATGTCCAGGAATCAAGTCAACATTTAATGATTCATTTATAAAACGCAAACATAGCAAGTAAAAATCGTTCCTTGTTAAATAAAATATATTTTATTAAATTTAAATTTTAATGATTTCTCTTAATATATATATATATATTATTATATACTATTATATATATATATAATATATAATAATTTATATTATATATTATAATATATATATAATATATATATATATTATATATTATAAATTATATATATCAATTATATATATAAATTCCTCAAGATTGCTTAAGGATTAAAATTCCATACATGAAATTGATATTTCATTTCGGATAAAACAAACAGAAAAACAACCCAATGTACATCTTCGGAAGCAAAATTTAAAGTGTGATCAGATTTTAAAAACAACGAAACCTGCTGAGTCTGGAAATCCTTTAAAATTTTATGTAAAATTCTAATATATAAAATTATACAATTTTAATTTGGTCGAAAGAAACCATATTGATTTGAATAAACATGTCAGCAAAGTGACTTATGCCTATAAACAAAAATTAATCGAAACAAATAAATTTTATTTCCTCTGTAAATTTAAATTGCTAAGCGCGTGTTATAAATTGTACCAGTTTTTCTTCCCATAACCCACACAAAAGATGTGATAAAAGTTAGCTTAACTTAGAAGCAAATAATTCTTTTGGGGTGAGGGGACCACATGAGATGTCACCAAAGCAACATATTTATAGCATGTATAGAAAAGAAAAAGAGCGCACTCATTTTTCTTTTAAAACTCAAAAAGTATCATTTATTCTGATGAATGGCAATTATGTTGAATCCACATGAAGAGGGTGGAACAATAAAAATCTAATGATGGACCAAGATAATATAATTAAAAGAGGAGAATGGAGATGAAAATAAAAACCAAAACAAAGAATTTAAATGTATCTGGAAAGTCAATTAAGTATTATAAATGTTTAGTGCACTTTGTTGGAGAAGAATTTAATCAAACCTAAGTTCAGAAAGTTTTCAGGAAATATTACTCTATTTAAATCGTGAGAAAAAAAAGAAGAAAAAGAAGCAAAAAACAAAAGTTTTAAAAAGGAAAAACGAAAGTAAAAAAAGGAAAGGAAAAAAGAACAGAAAGATTGAAAAAAAAAAAAAAGAAGGATAAAAAAAAGAAAAGAAGAAAATAAAGAAAAGAAAGATACAAGCAAAAAAAAAAAATGAACAAGAAGAAGAAAAAAGAAGATGAAAGATGAAGAAGAAGAAAGAAGAAGAGAGAAAGAACAAGAAGAGAGAAAGAAGAAGAAAGAGAAAGGAAGAAGAAGAAGAGAGAAGAGAAGAAGAGAGAGAAAGAAGAAGAAGAAAGAAGAGAAGGAGGAAGAAGAAGAAGAAATAAAGATGCTAGCACAGCCAGCAGAACCTTCAAAAGAAGAAAGAAAAAGAAAAAAAAAAAAAAAAAAAAAAAAAAAAAAAAAAAAAAAAAAAAAAAAAAAGAAAAAGAAAAAGAAAAAGAAAAAGAAAAAGAAAAAGAAAAAAAAAAGAAATTTACACTAAAATCTTAAAAAAAAAAAAGAACTAAAAACATAAAAAGAAAAAGAAAAAAAAGAAAAAGAAACGAAAAAGAAAAGAAAAAGAAAAAGAAAGTAAATTAAAATAAAAATCAAAATAGAAATAAAATAAAAAATAAAAATAAGATGTAAAAAAATAAAAAAATTAATAATAAAAACTAAAATAGAAGAGAAGAAGAAGAAGAAGAAGAAGAAGAAGAGAGAAGAAAAGAAGAAGAAGAAGAAGAAAAGAAGAAGAAGAAGTGAAGAAAGAAAGAAGAAGAGAAAGAAGTTTTCTTTAAAGATTATTGTAATATATTCTTCATAACATCTTCGTCATATTCAAAGTGCCATCACATTTATTAGCAATCTGTCATTTAAGATAAAACACAACACCCTTACTGCATCAGATAGCTGTGAATTTCGTATCTGAATAACCACTACAATAATATATACAGAGAGAAGGAGAGGAGAGAGAGAGCATTACAAAACTAAATATTATCTTTAACAATTCAAGAAAAATTGGATTATAATAAATTTCGCAAAAAAAAGTTTTTTTCTAATAATGTACATTCAGACCCATCATTGATAAACATCGATATTGTAATAAATATTGATATAAAAGCATTTCATGCATATATGTACATATATGAGTTGAAAACACTATTTTTAAAAAATGAGGATCAAGGTCATAGTATATAGATAACGCAGTTTATGCGTACTTCAAGAAATGTGTTGGGTACAGTAAACCGCATTGATCGCAAGATACTATGGATACCCTTAATTCCCTTAACAGAAACGAAATAGTCGGCAGTAATATCCGATAGAATTATTTCTGACTATATATTTATTTTCCTTGTTCCTTCATATTGCGTTGTAGTACGATTATTCCAAAGGCGGCCATTCAAAATTCGATTGATTTGCGAAATTTTTAACGAATATTAAAGACGAGATCATCTTTTGACGGTTGTTGTATTTACCAACAAACGATGTTATAAAAATTCGTGGATATGCAAACTAAAGCCCGAATAACGAAGATTAGGACAAACATAATAATCCACCAAGCATACGGTGTTTAAATAATCGTCTTAAAACGTTTGCTGAAAAATTTGCCAAGCACCGCATGTCTGTAGCCAATTTAAATCGTCATACTTGTGTTTCTGACAACACAGAATTTAAATTAATCTTCATTCCTTTAATTAAAAATCTAAATTTTTGATACTGTTCTTCTGTAAAAGTTAATTTAATTAATAACTAAATCCAAAATGATGTTGGTCCAATTAATAATTTAATTAATTAAATTTAAAGGATGAAACAATGCCGATTATACGCTTTAAAGAACATTAACATCCATATGCATATAATTATCTCACTCTCAAATATATATATATATATATATATATATATATATATATATATATATATATATATATTATATATATATATATATTTATATATTATATATTTATTATATATATATATATTATATATATATATAATATATATATATATTATATATATATATATATTAGATATATATAATATATATATATATATATATATATATTCTATATAATATATAATATATATATATATATATATATATATAATATATATATTATATATATATATTATATATATTATATATTATATATATACTATATATATATATATATATATATTATATATTATATATATAAATATATATATTATATATATTATATATATATTATATATATCTATATATATACTATATATATAAATACATATATATAATATATATATATATATATATATATATATATAATTTTTTTTAATTAATTAGCATTTAAACTATTAAATTGGAAAAAAGGAAAATAATCAATAAATTTATTTATTCGTCAATGAAATAAGTTAATTTATATTTTAACTAAACTTTTAAATTTATTTTTATGATTAATTTATTTAAATTACTTTAAATAACTTATGTTGCCTTTCATATTTGCTAATAAAATAATAGTTTTATTGGTCTATCTAGGTTTATTCAAGCATTCATGATTTTATTCACTTTTAGATATTTTTTTTTCATTTATTATCTTTCATATTTATTCATTTACTTATACATTTTCTTTAATTTTCCTTTTTTAATATTCATTCATTCACTCATATTTTCATTTTTAATTATAATAATAATAATATAATAATAATATCATATATAATATATAATAATAACCTATATACAATATACTGATTCCTACAATAATACATAATAATAATAATAATAACAATAATAAGAATTACTAATAATAATAATAATAATAATAATAATAATAATAATAATAATAATAATAATAATAATAATAATAATAATAATAATAATAATAATAATAATAATAATAATAATAATAATTTAGGAATTAATTTATAATAATATAATAATAATAATAATAATAATATAATATAATAATAATATAATAATAATAATAATAAGATTTTGCCAATATATTAATATAATAATTAATAATAATAATAATAATCATAATAATAAATCTCTTAATCTATACTTATTGATATAGAATTCACACATCAGCATTTGATTTAATAAAGTTTTGATTTCTATTTTCTAACATTCTAAATATTTATTTTGGTTGATTATTTATTTTAGTTTCCTCTTAATAATTTTCGAATATGTAGAAGGAAGCGAAGGACACAAAAACACAACCAAACCAACCCTATCATTCAAGAGCGATAACACGATTGCGTTACGTTCTCTATACTTGAAACATCTTCAGGGGACTAAACGGAAGTTCGACGAATCGAGTGTTTTACATTGACTAATATAAAAGTAATCTAATGATAGTAAGTTGACTGATTACATTAATTTTTATGTTCATGTTCTGGTCTGCGTGTTTTGATGTAGGTCTCCGCAATTTAGTTTCGTGGACTTCACCATTGATTGGTATTAATATGGTGAAATGTTTAGAAATATGTACCTATAGGTGATTGACATGTGCCGTGTGAATGTTCAAAGATTTTGCTGGGACTGTTAGCGATGTTGATATGCCTGTCCGAAATTTATTCGTCGCTGTAACCAATAATATGTCACGTTACAGTCTAACTCAGAGCAGGTTAAATTGGTACACAACGTGATGGTTGTCGCACCAAGGCATCTCTTGTGCTAAAGAAGATAGACAATTCGTTGGACTTATGGGTATAGTCTGACTTTAATTTATGAGGTGTCTTTAGTTTTGAGGTGAGAGTTCAAAATATTTCGAAGGCACTTCTCTTCTTATTGAAGTTATATCGCATTGGAAGTTTTGAAGAAGAATTTATCGAATTTTTCTGATTGATTATTTTTTATTTCCTTTATATATATATTTTGTAAGGATTTTAATAATTAAATTTTCAACTGAATATTGAATGATCACAGTTATTAAATTTTACTTAATGCGGCAATTTCTTCATTCAAAAGTTTTCCAGTTTACTAGGTTGTATGCTCTGTAAGCTAAAGTTTTTACGATAGATTTTTTGTAAATAGTCGGTGAATAGGATCAATAGTTCAGCTATTACAGGCACCATTATTCAGTGGGTTTGATGTTGTTGTAGATAATGGTCGCAGAAGTTAACATTGATTTGTGTCTAGAAAACAGAAATCGATTATTAACAAGTTTCTTAATGTGATTTTAAGCATGACAACTCTTGAATTTTATTGATGAACTGATATATATGATCTATGTTCCTAAAGATTATGTGAGGTGTCGTCGCGATACCTTATGTAAAATACGGGGTTAAATTGTTTGTTTCACTAAGGATTTTGTTTTCCAGATTGGAAATATAGGACAGTAAATGGTATCCAAGTGACTGAAGCCCATGACACATCAATTCAGTTGGTTTAGATTACTATGTTTTCTTCTGTATATTTTAAACGGTGTTTGGTACAACAAATTAAATAAAAAACTTCCTCAAATGTGGTTTGAGTATTTATCTGGTTTGGTATAGGTTATTTGAGTGTTACATTTTCGTTAATTATTATTGTCAACCGTTTTCAAGAAACCAGGTACATTTGTGAACACAGTATTCTTTTATACAGTACGTGAGGTGATATGTTAGTGGCTTCCAAGTCTTTTAAGATTGATAACTTTTAACATAATGTTTCATATTTGATTTAAACTATGAAGAGTCCTTAGATATGGTCAGATATTACTGTTCAGATGTTGGCAATTTTCGTGTGTACCGTTCCGCACTAGATAGTACAGGTTCAAGGGTGAATTTTCTGATTTTCAGTATATATTTAGTCAAGTCCATATATATGTGCCTAAATCTATAAAATCCAGTTCTTTTTATTTTGTCAGAAATTCTTTTGTTTTATTTCATAAGCGATTCTGTTAATGTTATTTAGTTGTATTGTTAGTTTTATCAGAAGTTATTTTAAAATTATGAGTATGTATATTAAGATTAGTTTAAGTTTCTTTTCATAAGCAGATTTGCCGAATCTAACTTACTACCACATCCTTTTATCTGGGAGTTTAAATAACTAACATCTTATTATTTTTGAGATTGTTTGAAATTGGGGGATTTGTCCTTCTTAAATGAGGTTATCATAATTGTGGTTTTAAGAATGGAAAGAAAATGTATTTTAAGTTATAGTTTAAGATGGTAATAATTGTTAACTGTAAAAGTCTGAAAAAATGTCAATTGAATAGTTTCTCGACTTCTGGAATAAATTATCCTCAATTTTCCGGATTTAAAGCTTCGAAAAGTCCGGAATGAGATTGTCCTTTGTTTAACTCTGAATTAGTTATCATTTGTGTATTAGTTCTTCTTGGTCCTGCACCTTACCTTACCTTTAAGAGAAACTCATTACCCCAGAGTTTTTGTAATTTCTAGATATGTTTGGATTTGGATAATAATAATAATAATAATAATAATAATAATTCATAATAAATAATTAGTTTCAAATTCTTTTATTAATGATGAGGGGAAAATAATTTTAAAATAGGAAATGTTTAATAATTGTTCTACTTATGATAGTCAACAAATTAATGAAAAAATAATGATATAATATTTTTATTAATATAATAATAGTATAATAATGAATAATAATAATAATAATAATAATAATAATAATAATAATAATAATAATAATAATAATAATAATAATAATAATAATAATAATAATAATAATAATATAATAATAATAATAAATAATAATATTATAATATAATAAGTAATAATAATAAATAATAATAATTAATAATAATGATTAATGAATGAAATGATTAAACATCTTCGTCCTATTAAGTAATTAATAATATATTATAATAATATTAAGAATCCCAATGATACTTAGATAATATATTATAATATAATAATAATAATAATAATAATAATAATATAATAATAATAATAATGATAATGATAATATAATAATAATAAGAATAATAATAATATAATAATAATATAATAATAAAATAAATAATAATAATATAATAATATATAATAATATAATTTATAATAATAATAATATAATATAATAATTTAATAATAATATATATAATAATAATAATAATAATAATAATCAATATAATAATAATAATAATAATAATAAAATAATAGTTAATGTTAACTTTATTATTCTTTATTAAAAATCCTTATTCATTCCTTTCTTATTTGAATGCTTTGCTTTTTTTTTTACACGTTTTTTTCAATTTTTATTCGATTTAAAATATATATATTATATATATATATATATATATATATATATATATTTTTATATTTATAATATATTATATATATATATATATATATATATAATATATATATTTATTATATATTTCCTTTAATAAATAAATTAGTTAAATTTTATTAATAACATTTCATTAATTATTAATTTATTATTTTTATAATTATAATTTACCAAAAATTTCTATTTCTATTATTTAATTTGATGTTTTTTTATAACTTGTATATATAATATATATATATAATATTATATTTTTATATAAATATATATATATATATATATTATATATATATATATATATATATATATATATATATATTATTGATCCATTACATCTTTTATAATGTAAATATTATATTATTTTATACAAAATTAAAGGTCAAGTGAATTTACTAAAATTAAAACCAATCCATTCTCTACTTTAAAAATATATTATCTATATTAAAATTAAAAATAAAAATAAATACCTTCATCAGCAGTTGCAAATAATTTAACATTTTAAAATTGGCCCATATTGGAGCCTGTAAAATGCATGGAGAAAGACTCGTAACAGCTTACGTCTGAGCTTAATGCCACGCCAAATGCTTGGTAATACTAGAGGTTAGAAATGTTAGCAAATCAGTTCGGTCATTCTCAGCTCACTTCAGCTTCAGTTCAAGATTCACTTCAGTACAAGCACAGTTTCCATTCAAATTGAAATAGTTCAGAGTTGAAAAGCTTAAAAAAAAGAAAACAAGAAAAAAACAAACATCAGAATATTATTATTATTATTATTATTTTATTATTATTATTATTATTATATTATTATTATTATTATTATTATTATTATTATTATTATTATTATTATTATTATTATTATTATTATTATTATTATTATTATTATTATTATTATTATTATTATTATTATTATTTTATTATTTATATTATTTTATTTTATATTATATTATTTATTTTATTATTTTATTATTATTATTTTATTATTATTATTTTATTATTAATATTAATTATTATTATTATGATTATATTATATCTTATTATTATTATTTATATTTATTATTATTTATTATTATTATTATTATTATTATTATTATTATTATTATTATTATTGTTATTATTATTATTATGTTATCCCAAATTTTGTGATTGTTGTAGTTTCCCTCACCTTTATGGTACATAATAATCATTGTCTGTTATGACAAAACTTATGGTTATTATTTTGATAGGGATATTCGCAATGAATGATAAATATTGGAAGGGCATGTATTATATTTCGGAGCTCAAAGGACATAACACTGTTGCAATTAATAGCCACATTTCAGATACCAGTTAAATTACTTCCTGTTTTACATAATTTATTAGTATATTTAAATTCTATAAATATTGAACTATAAAATATAAAACTGTGTATGACCTATGTTATTAAATGATTAAATTTTAATTTCTCTATTTTGAATTAAAAATTTTGAATTTGAATTATCATATTAAAATATATCGCATCAAGACGCTGCCACAGAGAAAATGTGAATATATATATATGTAACAAATATGAAGGTACAAATATCTCAAAAACTAACGATAATACATAAAAATTAATGTGATTTTTAAAATCGGAGCCAAAAAATACCAATAAAAACTTTAAAATTATAGATCAAAAAAAATATGTTACCTTGTTAATTATTCACGCCAGCGAAAAAAATGAACCCCGCAAGAAAGACAAACGAAAGCAGTCCAGTGGCCTCACCTTTTATAGAAGAGAAATAATTTCTTTTAAATAAATTTGTTTATCATTTTCATCCTTTCTCGGTCAAAACTGTCTGATTCAATGATCACTATTTTAAATTACATCGGATCTGGTATCCTCAACATTTGTCTTTTTAAAGAACTCTGTAAAGACATGAATCGTGATCTTAAGGTTCTTCTTTTCAATACTGTTGTACGCTGGTTGTCGAAAGAAAATGTTTTAAATCGTGTCTTTGATTTGAAAGATTATGTCAAAGTGTTCATGTAGGTACAAGTAAAACATGGCCTTGTGGTTTCTTTAATTATGAAGCTTGAGAGAAAAGAGCCGCTTACTTGACAGACGTTGTCGATAAGCTGAACCTGAAATTTTAGGAGAAGTAAAGTCACATTTTACAATTGCAGAACTGATCAACATGGGTTTAACGAGATAAGAGGCAAAAAGGAAGTCCTTCTGTAGGTCTTATTGTCTTTATCTTTCAGATTCAAAAATACCTACCACATTCATAAATAAAAAAACAAAGTAACTCAATCACGATGCTTTAAATTTTCTCACTTTTATTACAATTAACACAATTTTTATATAACAATAATATAAATTTAAACACTCAATAAACCAGGACAAAATTAGGCTCATTTCACAAACATACAATATCTCTAACAATCCTTTTCCAAATCTATCTCTTCAAACATCAAAAAAATACTACAGGAAGCATAGCTGACAGTTAAAGATGTATTTATAAAATCGCACACATGGAGTAGAATCTTCCTTGAGAAATAAATAGTTATTTTTTAATAAACCTGGACATAGCATCATCTTCTATATATATATATATATATATATATAATATATTAATAATATTATACTATATATATATATATATATATATATATATATATATATATATATATTATAGTAATATATAGTATATATATATATATAATAATAATATATAAATATATATATATATATATATTACTATATATATATATATATATAATATATATATAATATATATATATATATATATATTATATATATATATAATAAAGAAGGTAAAGAATTAACTGCCTTCTCTGGGATTGAACCACCGCATGTTGCGCGTGAGGACAATATGCCCGGTTGCTATTCAACTGAGCTATCCTCCAAGCCTAACTGATTCAAGAACATTATAACAGCAACCGAGTTTCCCGTCATTGGCGACATCCCAGTGTCCAACCTGTTCTATCTCTCTTCTTTATATTTTTAGATGTTAATATTGCATAATAATCGCAATTTGATTAAGATGTTAAAGAAAGAACATATAATATGAAGGTAAAGAATTAACTGCTTCTCTGGGATTGAACCAACCGCATGTTGCCGCGAGGACAATATGCCCCGGTGCTATACAACTTGAGCTATTTCCTCCAAGCTAACTGGATTCAAGAAACAGTTTATAAAGCAACCGAGTTCCCGTCATGGCGACATCACCAGGTGTCCAGCCTGTCCTATCTCTCGTTCTTTATATTTTTAGATGTTAAATATTGCATAATAATCGCAATTTGATAAGATGTTAAAGAAAGAACATATAATAAGAAGGTAAAGAATTAACTGCCTTCTCTGGGATTGAACCACCGCATGTTGCGCGTGAGGACAATATGCCCGGTGCTATACAACTGAGCTATCCTCCAAGCCTAAACTTGGATAGGACAGGCTGGACACCTGGTGATGTCGCCATGACGGGAACTCGGTTGCTTTATAACTGTTCTTGAATCCAAGTTTAGGCTTGGAGGCTTTAGCCAGTTGTAAATAGCACCGGGCATATTGTCCTAACGCGCAACATGCGGTGGTTTTCAATCCCAGAGAAGGCAGTTAATTCTTTACCTTCTTATTATGTTTCTTTCTTTAACATCTTATCCAATTGCGATTATTATGCAATATTTTAACATCTAAAAATATAAAGAACGAGAGATAGGACAGGCTGGACACCTGGTGATGTCGCCTTGACGGGAACTCGGTTGCTTTATAACTGTTCTTGAATCCAAGTTTTTTGGCTTAGAGGATAGCTCAGTTGTATAGCACCGGGCATATTGTCCTCACGCGCAACATGCGGTGGTTCAATCCCAGAGAAGGCAGTTAATTCTTTACCTTCTCATTATACTGTTTTTTCTTTAATACATCTTATCAATATTGCGATTATTATGCAATATTTAACATCTAAAATATAAAGAACGAGAGATAGGACAGGCTGACCATCTGGTGATGTCCAATGACGGACCTCGGTTGCTTTATATACTGTTCTTGAAATCCAAGTTCTACGCTGAGGATAGCTGCAGTTGTATAGTCCCGGGCATATTGTCCTCACGCGCAACATGCGGTGGTTCAATCCAGAGAAGGCAGTTAATTCTTTACCTTCTTATTATATGTTCTTTCTTTAACATCTTATCAATTGCGTTATTATGCAATATTTAACAATCTAAAATATAAAGAACGAGAGATACGGACAGCTGGACACCTGGTGATGTCGCCATGACGGGAATCCGTTGCTTTATAACTGTTCTTTGAATCCAAGTTTTAGGCTTGGAGGATAGCTAAGTTGTATAGCACCGGGCATATTGTCCCCACGCGCAACATGCGGTGGTTCAATCCCCAGAGAAGGGTCGTTAATTCTTTACCTTCCTTATTATATGTTCTTTCTTTAACATCTTATAATTGCGATTATTATGCATTATTTTACCATCTAAAAATATAAAGAACGGACGAGAATAGGACAGGCTGACACCTGGGTGATGTCGGCCATGACGGGAACTCGGTTTGCTTTATATCTGTTTTGAAATTCCAAGTTTTAGGCTTTAGAGGATAGCTCAGTTGTATAGCCCCGGGCATATTGTCCTCACGCGCGCAACATCGGTGGTTCAAATTCCCAGAAGAAGGCAGTTAATTCTTTACCTTCTTATTATATATTTTCTTTCTTTAACATCTTATCAAATTGCGATTATTATGCAATATGTAACATCTAAAATATAAAGAACGAGAGATATGGCAGGCTGGACACCTGGTGAATGTCGCCAATGACGGGAACCTCAGGTGCTTTTATAACTGTTCTTGGATTCAAGTTTAGGCTTGGAGGATAGCTCAGTTTGTATAGACCGGCATATTGTCCCTCACCGGCGCAAACATGCGTGGTTCAATCACAGAGAAGGCAGTTAATTCTTACCTTTCTTATTATATGTTCTTTCTTTTACATCTTATCAAATTGCGATTATTATGCAATATTTAACAACTAAAAATATAAAGAACGAGAGATAGAACAGGCTGGACACCTGGTGATTTCGCCTTGACGGGAACTCGGTTGTTTTATAACTGTTCTTGAATCAAGTTAGCTTGGAGGATAGCTTCAGTTGTATGCACGGGCATATTGTCCTCACCGCGGCAACATGCGGTGGTTTCAATCCCAGAGAAGGCAGTTATTCTTACCTTCTTAATATATGTTCTTTCTATACATCTATCAAAATGTGGCGCATTATTATGCTTATTTAACATCTAAAAAATATAAAGAAGAGAGATAGGACAGGCTGCGATCACCTGTGATGTCCGCCCATGCACGGGAACTCGGTTTGCTTTATAACTGTTCTTGAATCCAAGTTTAGGGCTTGGAGGATAGCTCAGTTGTATGGCACCGGGCATATTGTCCTCACGCGCACATGCGGTGGTTTCAATCCAGAGAAGGCAGTTAATTTTTTACCTTCTCATTATATGTTCTTTGCTTTAACATCTTATCAATTGCGATTATTATGCAATTTATTAACATCTAAAATATAAAGAACGAGAGATAGGAGGCTGGACACCTGGTGATGTCGCCATGACGGGAACTCGGTTGCTTAATAAACTGTTCTTGAATCAAGTTTAGGCTTGGAGATAGCTCAGTTGTATAGCCCCGGGCATATTGTCCTCACCCGCAACATGCGGTGGTTCAATCCCATAGAAGGCAGTTAATTTCTTTACCTTCCTTATTATATGTTCTTTCTTTAACCTCTTATATAATTGCGATTATTATGCAATATTTTAACATCTAAAAATATAAAAGACGAGAGATAGGACAGGCTGGACCACCTGGTGATGTCGCCATGACGGGAACTCGGTTGCTTTATAACTGTTCTTGAATCCATGTTTTTGGCTTGGAAGATAGCTCAGTTGTATAGCACGGGGCATATTTCCTCACGCGCAACATGCGGTGTTTCAATCCCGA
>JABUQX010069790.1:37500-40000 GCA_015478945.1 Trachelipus rathkii | reverse complement strand
TCTGTTCATACTGGTCATTAAATGATTGAATTTTTACCAATAATGATTGAATTCTATTTTTAATTAAATTAAAAATTTTGAGTTTGAATTATCATATTAAAATATATCACATCAAGACTCTGCCACAGAGAAACGGCGAGTATATATGTAACAAATATGAAGGTACAAATATCTCAAAAACTAACGATAATACGGAAAAATTAATGGAATTTTTGAACTCGGAGCCAAAAAGTACCGACTGAAACATAAAAATTATAGGTGAACAAAATAAATGTTACATTTTTAATTATTCACGCTATAGCGAAAAAAATATAAACCACACGAGAAAGACAAAAGAAAAAATCCAGCTTCCTCACCTTTTGCAGAAGAGAAATAATTTCTTTCAAAAAAATTTGTATTCCATTTTCATCCTTTCTCGTTCAACTCCTCTGCAAGAAGTGTTTGATTCAATGATCAATATGTTGAATTAAGAGACTTTTTAAGAGACTCTGTAAAGACATGAATCTTGATCTTAAGGTTCTTCTTTTCTAAATTTCTGTATGCGGGTTTTCAAAAGGAAATGTTTTAAATCGTGTCTTTGATTTGAAAGATTATATCAAGGTGTTCATGTTAGTAAAAGTAAAACATGACCATGTGGTTCCTTTAATTATGAAGCTTGAGAGAAAAGAACCGCTTATTTGACAGACATTGTCGATCACCTAAATAAGTTGAACCTGAAATTTCAGGGAAAGTAAATTCATATTTTACAATTGCAGAACTGATCAACATGGATTATACGAGATAAGATGCAAAAAGGAAGACCTTCTGTAGGCCTTATTGTCTTTATCTTTCCGATTCAAAAATACTTACCGTATTCAAAAATAAAAAAATAAAACAAGGTAACTCAATCACAATGCTTTAACTTTTCTCACTTTTATTACAATTAAAACAATTTTTATACAACAGAAATATGATAAATTTAAACACTCAATAAACTAGGACAAAATTAGGTTCAATTCACCAAATGTACAATATCTATAACAACCCTTTTTCAAATCTATCTCTTAAAACATCATAAGATGTCTACAGGAAGCAAAGCTCCCAGTCAATGATTTATTTATAAAATCGCAAACATAGAGTAGAATTTTCCTTGACAAATAAAATGGTTATTTTTTAATTAATCTGGGCATAACATCATCTCATATATATATATATATATATATATATATATATATATATAATATATATATATATATATATATATATATATATATATATATATATATATATATATATATATAAATATATATATATATACTATATATATATATATATATATATATATATATATATATATATATATATATATATATATATATATATATATATATATATATATATATATATATATATATATATATATATATATATTATCTCAAGAGGTTAAGTAAAACATTTCCATACATGAAGGATATTTCATTTGGTAGTCAAAAATAAAACAACCAATTACATCACCTTTGGAAGAAAAATTAAATGGTCAGATTTAAAAAATCAGAATGTGGAAGAGTAAAAACTCAATTTACTTCTAATAAAACAAAAATTTAAATGGTCGAAGAAATCTTTGATGGATAAAATGTCACAAAAGTGACTTATGTCATAGAAATAAAATGTAATTGCAAGAAGAAATTTTATTTCCTTGTAAATTTAAATTGCTTGCGCGTGTTATAAATTATACAGCTGCTTCCCAATAAGAGGTGATAAAAAACAGAAGTAACTTAGAAGAAATAATCTTTTGGGAGACCAAATGAGAGCCAAGGACCAATTATAGCATGTAGAAGAGCGACTCTTAAAACTCAAAGTATCATTTATCTGATGAATTGAACAGTTTTAATGTTGAAATTCAATGAGAAGTGGACAATAAAATATCATAATGATGACAGTATATATATTAAGAGAGGAAGAATAGATGAAATAAGAACACAAGAATAAATGATTCTGAAGGCAAGTTTGGTAATATATAATCCTTATTACTCTTTATTATGAGAGAGATAATCAATGGCCTAAGTTCAGAAAACTTTGGGAATATTAGCTATTTAAATCGTGAAAAGAAAAGAAGAAAAATAATATGAAACAAAAATTTAAAAAAGGAAAAACGAAAATAAGAAAAGAAAAAAAAGAAGAGGAAAAAGGTAAGGAAGAAAAAAAAAAAAAAAAAAAAATAAAGAAAAGAAAGATAAAAGGAAAAACGAAAAGAAAAAAGAAAAAAGAAGAGAAGAAGAAGAAGAAAGAAGAAGAAGAAGAAGAAGAAGAAGAAGAAGAAGAAGAAGAAGAAGAAGAAGAAGAAGAAGAAGAATGAAGAATTCAGAAATGTTTTTTTATTTATAGATTATTGTAATATATTCTTCAGAAACATCTTCATCACAGTCAAAGTGCATCAACATTTATGCAATCTGTCACTTTAAGATATATAGACACCACACTGCATTCAAGAGAGTGTGAAATTTGTATCTGAATAAAACAC
>JABUQX010069790.1:0-20000 GCA_015478945.1 Trachelipus rathkii | reverse complement strand
CTATGGAGGTCGTTTGTTTCGCGATATTATCATGTATATGGAAGGAAAATTTTGAACAAGGGATCTTTATTAATACAATGGGTTTTTGAGAGTGATTGAATATGGGGGTTTTAGGAGTGCTTTTAGTGTGAAGAGTGTTATTTTGGTGGAAAATTAGAATTGGGGAATATTGGTTTGATTTTTTGTTAATGGGGTAATGGTAACGAAGAAAAGTTTTGTTGCTGTTTTGTGGGTGTTGGGTAAACCATTGTAGAATTTTTGTTTGGCTTTTTGGTGGGCTTTGTTTATAATGATGGGGGGATAGTTTAGTTTTGGTGAATGTGAAGAAAGGTATTTTGTTTCTAGATCAGATATTGGTTGGGGGATGCTATTCGGAAGAGCTTTTGATGTAAGGGTCGGTCAAGGGTAACTTGTTTTATATTTTTTGGTTGGGTGGAATACCAGTGAATGTAAGACGGTTGGGAAGATTGTTTTCTATAAACTGAAAAAGTGATGTGGTTGGAATTGTGCCAAGTTAATAAAGTATCAAGGAATGGGAGGGTGTCTTTATCTGAAAGTTCATGGGTGAAAGGATATGGAGGGATGTATATTGTTTATGAAGTTGAGTTGGTTGTTTTGAAATCTGTCATGGCAAATGGCACGAATACGTCGTCGACGTCCGTAGCAAGTAATATTTTGAGGAGTTAGTGGGGTATGAAATGTGATTATATTCAGAATTCCACGCATGATATTGGCAGTGTTGGTGAGAGGGGAACCATTGATGTCCAGAGGCGATTAGGCAAAACTGTCAGCACTTTATCAATGTCCCTTATGAGATCCTGTTTGTGTTGGTAAGTTCTTCTATGGAATCACATCATACCCCACATACTGCTCCAAAACATCACTTGGCTACGGTACGTCGACGACGTATTCGTGGCCATACCCAAACATACAGATTTCAACAACCTACTCAATTTCATAAACCAATTACATCCCTCCATCAGTTTCACCCATGAACTTTCAGAAAAAGACACCCTCCCATTCTTGATACCATACTAACCTGGCACAACTCAAACCACATAACTTTTTCAGTATATAGAAAACCAACCTCCAAACCAACCTACATACATTGGTATTCAATGCATCTAAAATCCATAAAACAAGCTACCTTGACCGCCCTTTACATCAGAGCTTTCCGAATATGCTCCCCCAACCATCTTGACTCTGAAACAAAATACCTCTTCTCCACATTCACAAAACTAAACTATCCCCCCCCCCATATTATAAACAAAGCCCACCATAAAGCCAAACAAAAATTCTACCATCTCCCCAACACCACAACCAACAGCAACAAAACTTTTCTTCTGTTACCATACACCTTTAACAAAAATATCAAACCATACTTCCCCAATTCCATAATTTTCACCCAAAATAACATTCACTCTAAAGCATTCCCTGAACCCCCACATCCAACCACTCTCAAACCCACTGCGTACCAATATTTCCTTTTCCAACTGCCTTTCTGTGTTATTATAGGGTATAGAACCAATTGACCTCCATAGAAGAACCAGAGAAACACAAAGAAGACTCTCATCAAAAAACCAAGGAATAACTCCGCTCTCACTCAAACACAAACCCCCCCCACAGCAAGTCACAACATATACATTAAAACCAACATCACTAATATAAAAAACCCACAAATAATACTCAAAAGAGAGAGCTCATTATATCAGCAAAAGTGACAGTCCACGACAGTTTGTAAAATAAAGACGCTAATATATGCTCTATTCAGTACAAAATTCTATATTTCTTCATCAAAAATACCATAACATACTTAAACTGTAAATAACAATCAACCAAAATCATTCCCAAATTCCTTCCATTTCATGACAGTATAATAGCCACTCACAGTCTCCCGAAGGAGGTGTACGTAATCGTACACGAAAGCTCGAAGCTACCCTTAATTATTAAATGAAGTAATAGTCAAATATTAAAAGAATGTAAGTTTGTTACATTTATTAAAAAAGAAAAAATTACTTTAAAACAAAAATAATGTTAAATCCTGTGATTAAAAAAAAAAATAATTTTACTATCGCTCCCATGAGTTAACACCTAGAAAATATTGAAGTCACCAAGAAAAATGAAAAATTCTTTAATATATATATTATATATTTATTAATAATCATATATATAATATTTATATATATATATTATATATAATATATATATATTGTATATAATATTATAGTATTTATACATATATAATATATACATATATAATATTATATATTTATATTAATATAATTTTTACTTTAAAATTTATATTGTATAAAATAAAAGATGTGTTACATGGCTGTAGAAGGGTTTTCGAACATGGTTTTTTTTAATGGCACTGGGTTTTTTTAAAGTGTCATTTGTGAAAGATGTGGTTTTTTTCAAGATTTCACTTTTTTTTAAATAATTACAAAATATAGAGGGAAAACCAATTATTAGTATAGGTATATATTAGCCTAGTAAAGGTCTTCAGAGTCAGTACAATTAAACTTGAAAGGTCACAGTATTATATATGTTAAATTATAATTATAGACAAAAACATGGGAAAAATGCTCTGTTTTTTTAACAAAGGCGGCACTATAAGTATATTATATAGTATATAGTATATAGGTGATATATATATATATAGATAAGTAGATATAAAGTATATATAGTATATATAGTGTATATAGTATACTAGGTATAGTAATTATTTATATAGTTTATTATATTATATAATATATATATATATATATATATAGTATTATATATATTATAGTATAGTAAGGTTTTTCTTTAGTTAAAAATATGCAATACCTTGATCAATATTTTAAAATGAAAATTTATGCTAAATTTTTGCGCTCGGAAATTAAAAGTTTACAATTATGCAAAGCCATGAACTCATGCAGCTGACAAATATCTTTCATTTATTTTCATTAAATATCATCAATGGAATTCTAGCGAAGCAGATCGAATTAGAAATTTTTTTAAAAAAACATATCATAAGGAAAACTGGCCCCATAGAAGTTGCGTAATAAATTTTTGATTATGATTAATTTAGAAAAAGAGTTATTTGGTCTTTACCAATTCTTTGTATTTGATTTTTCTTTTTTAAAGGTTTTTGATTAGAGAGGATTAGAATCCTTAATTCAGAGGTTTTCTGCTCTCTTATGTGCGATTGCTTATGTATACTTAAAATCTGTCGAGAACAGGATTAATTTAATGGTTTGGTTCCATTCTTTGTTCATTTTATACCTATGTTGGTCTTCTAAATTAAGATACATAACAGGAGAAGAATCAAATACTTGTACGAGAGCACTCTATTAGAGGTGCTGAGGGAAAAGGCTCTTGAAAATGTTCTCAGAACTATTCAGTGAGTACATAGATGCAATCTTTCGATTATAAACCACGAGAAAAGGAAATTACCAAGACTTGTCCTCCACCTTATTTCGGACATTTCGTTTGGCTAGGTTTTGTACATTTGTGCTGCTTGATTAAATCGCGATTTCGAATTGTTTACATTAAAATAGTTGACCTCCCTTTGTGACTTAAAATAGTCCTAAGTTGTGTTCACTGTTCCTAATAAAGTTTTTAAATTATTTCTGAAATATAAAACTAACAATGTGAACAGCAATAAATCTACTGTAAAATAACGTAGAAATATTTTCGACAGCTTGAACACCTAGAAAACTTTTTCTCATTTTTGCAGCACTTATCATGATGGTTGTGCCATCGAAGAAATATACTTTTTTTTTTACCTAGCATGTGGCAATATTAGCCTCTTGCTAAGAGATTCTCCTGGTTTTGTGCTCCTCGCCACAAGAACCAATTTATTTTTTTTTATCATTTTTTATTAAAAGAAGCATTATTGTCGCTTGATATGCTTTGACTAATAGTTTATAATATTCTTTTATAAAATAAAATTGTCTCAATCCAGTAAAAAAATTTATAAACTCACATAAATAATTTCAAGGATTATAAAATCAACCTCCCTGTTGGACGAAATATATTATATAATATATATATATATATTTAGTATATATATAAGATATAATATAATAGTATATATATATAGATATATAAACAAATATAATAGTAGTAGTAGTGGTATTATATTATTAATTATAAATACTCTTTAAACTTAAAATATTATATTAAAATCTATATATATATATATTATGTATTATATATGATATATATATACTGATATATATAAATATTATGGTATATATATATTATAATATATAGTATATATATATATTATATATATATATAATAATATTAGTATATATATATATATAATGTATATATGGGATATGGTATTAGATTAATAGTAATATATTAATATAATATACCATATACATATATATATATAATATATATAATATATAATTATTACTATATATTAACTACCTATATCCTATATTTATATAAGTTAGCCCCTCTACCAATATGTTATACTAAATATATTATATTATATATAATTATAAGCAGCATTATACTATTATAACATATTCAATATATAGATATATAGTATATATAAATTATATTTATGTAATTATATATATATTATATTATAATCTATATTTTTATTGTATATACTAATATAGGATATTATATATATTTATATATCTATTATAAATATATATAAATATAATATTATATAATATATATATATTATATATATTAGAAATCAGCAATTAAGACGCTTAGTTTAATAGGTATCAAGAGTAGAGCCTGGATTATTGGATTTCATGTCCAAATGTCAAACTTAAGCAATAAATTTTATAAGTTTTTACATAATAAAATGGTCTTCTACATTGTTGAGAGCGTGAGCTTTCTGATCTTTACACTAGAATTCCTCTTTCAGACGCTTGGAATTGAAAGGAACTGAATGAAATATTTACTATTAAAGATTTGTTTTATGTGCGAGAAAAAGTTTTAAATATTAATTAAAAAATTAGATTTAGTAATACTTGGAGTTTTTGAGTATTTTGTGAAAAATAAGTTGTTGGTGTTCAAAATTTTGTGTTTTCTTAAGTTGCGGTCAAAGGGTATGTTCACCTTGTTAGTATGTTAAAATGGGTGTAAAGTTATTTAATTGCCGAAAGTGAGGTTCAAATATAGTTGGTTGCGTTGTGTGTTTGTCGAGCACTTGTAAAAAATGGAGAGTGGGGTATCATGCCGATTAATGTTAATGTTGTGATGAATTGGGTTCTGTGTAATATTGTGAGTGCCGAGTTTTGTGAGTTCAAAAGTGAGGTCATGTTTTGGTGCAGGGTCGTGAGATGGCGTCTGTGAAAATCATTAGTTTTAGCCATAACATTTCACAGGATGTGTGTACAAATTCCCTTGTTTTAAAACTGTACCTCTTGTTTCATGTGGCGAAGACTAAGTGATTCACTAGACGCACATTTAGTCATATATGCACTAATTAGATAAAATTTACACCTCTCCTAAAACTCGGAACTCACATACCTCATCATAATCTGCAATCAATCAACATTATAACATTAATGGAATGACACCTCAATTTTACAATGTACCTCGACCCTCCACAGATGAAGACGCACGAACTCATGATCCTTTTCTTAAAAATCTATTTCTCAATTTAACATACTACAGAGGTAAATCATTTACCATTGACCCGCACCTGTATACATAAATTCTTGAACACTCTTACGCACTTTTTTCACATTCTCCCACCCAGCCAGTGGCGAACCTGTGTGGAAGGTGAATATAATTAAAAAAGTGGCGCAAAAAACTTAAAATCTTTAAAGAATGTGAGTCAATATGTTCCAAAATTTTTCAATTCTCGATTGTTTTTTCGTTTCCTGCTCCATGTTGACATATCACATTGCCAAAAAAAATTGTAAGTCCAGTTGCCTAAATTGATTACTTGTTAAGTTCTCAATGACTTTATAAAATTTAATTTTGGATCTTGAAGAGATTGTTATGAAGCTTTGATTGTATTACATTTATTATATTATGATATTATTATTATGATTATTATTATTTATTAATTATATTATTGGATTATTATATTTATTAGTTCACATTATTATTATTATTATTATTAATTAGTTATTATATTGTGATATTATACAATTATTATTAGTGTATTCATTATTATTATTGATCTGATATATATATTATTATTATTGTATCTAATTCCTATGATTATTATTTATTTTTTTTATATCTATTTCAATGATGTTATTAACTATTATATATAAAATGTATTATTATGATATATTTTATTATCTATTATTATTATTATATTTATTATTTTCATTCATTAACATTTGCATATTTTTTTTTATGAGTTAAATATAAAAATAATCAATATTTTTGTTTGATATTTACTTATTATTATTATTATTATTATTATTATTATTATTATTATTATTATTATTATTATTATTATTATTATTATTATTATTATTATTATTAATTTGTTTTTGGTTTATAGATTTCTAATGGCACAACAATGAAAACCATGCCCACAAAATGAAACTATTATTACTATTATTACCATTATTATTATTATTATTATTATTATTATTATTATTATTATTATTATTATTTGTTATTATTGGTATATATAGTTATTTATTATGATTTTTATATTTATAATATCTATTAATAATATTATTATTATTATTTTATTAATATTAATGATTATATTATTATTATTGTATTTATTATTATAGTTAAGATAATTTGTGTGATTATGTTATTATTATTATTATTTAATATTGTTATTTATTATTATTAGTTATTATTATTATTATTGTTGCTTATCCTGCTGGGTATAGTATTATCATTTATTAGTGATGTATTATTCTCACATTAGTTTATTATCCTATTATTATTATTATATCATACTTTATTCATTATCATTTTATTATTATTATTATTTATTATTATTATTATTATTATTTAGGTATTATTTTTATTTATTATTGATTTATTGATTCATTCATCATTTATATTATTATTATCATTATTATATTAGTATTTATTTATTATCTATTGTATTATTATATTATTATTATTATTCATTTTATCTATTTTATTTATATTTATCTATATTATTATTATTATTATTATTATTAATTATTATTTATATTATTTAATTTTTGATTTTTTCGTGTTTTTTCAGATGTCCTCTAACAAAGAAAAACCCTGCCCACAAAAGGAGAATCTATTATTAGCTATTTGTTATATACCATTCGATGTATTATTATTATTATTATTTGGAGTTATTGATGTAGGTTGATTATTAATGATTATTATATTTAATTTACTTATTATTTTTATTATTATTATTATTGATTATATTATTATGATAGATATTTATATCATTATTACTTGTGATTATTATTATTATGTATTCATTATGATATTTATATTATTATTATTATTATTATATATTATTATTATATTATTATTATTATTATTATTATTATATTATTATTATAAGTTATGGTTTTTAATTTAATTATTATTATGTATTATTATATTATTATTATTTATTATTATTATATGAATTATTATTATTATTATATTATTATTTAGTCATGTGTGTATAAGAATATTATTTATTTTATATTATTATTTATTAATATTATTATTATATGGTAATTATTATTTAATTATTATTATATTATATTATTATGGTATTATGATTAGCTTTATTAAGATTTCCATTATGAGTTAAGAAGTACTTTAGTCATCTTTGTGTTTTCATGCATTCTTATTATTATTATTATCATTATTATTATTTCTTCAATTATTATTCATTTATATTATTATTATTATTATTATTCACTATTATATGACTATTTTATTAAATTACTATGTAATTTCTATAATAAAATAATAAAAAATTATTTTTATTTTTATTATTTATAATTATTTATTATATTTCTAATATTCATAATATATACTATATATATATATATACTATAGTATATTATATATAGATATATATATATATTATAACGTATATGGCCCCCAAGGATATATGCTACCGTGTTATAATTTCTATATATATATATATATATAATATATAAATACGGTATATCAATTCCTTTGTATATTATATATGTATGTTTATTTATTATATCATATTTTATAAATTGTATAGTTGTATGAAGTAGAAAGAAGTAGTTGTTGTTGGTATATTAGAATTAGTATTTTTATTAAACGTGTGAAAAATCAAATAAATAGAACTGCTAATTCATTTCGGGCAAGATATTTCAATTACAATTTTTTCATTTTGTTTACCGAAAAACAAAGGCTTACCGGGTCTTTGCTCAATTACTTATATGAACATTGTTTTCACATGGCAAGCATTTAACCTTCTTTGGATGGAGCTTTTCTAGGTATTGCTCTTCCGTTTCTGCACTACAAGGTCCGGCAATGATCAATTGGTGCTGTATGTATAAAACGAGTTAGCTGCTATACTTTTACTTCTTCTTACCACAATGTGTTAAGGAAATATACGCCATTCGAATGCGTGCCTGTACATTCTTTAATATTCAGGCTCTACCATTATCCTGAGATGAAACTTATTTTGAAGAGCAATGAATAGCGCTTTATAAGTTGTTATGGTATATACTATATTAGCAAGTTAGTTTAGTAAGCGGCAAAGTATGGTAGAATAAGTAAGCTGATGTATACAAGGCTTCATGTTTATGCGCACAGTACCTACATATTTTGCCACCAAATTTGGGCACCATTTGGGAAGGCCCACACCCCTATAATTATTATATTATTATGCCGTGATGGAATATGCAAATTTGGGTATTAGTGGAAACAATATGACATAACTCTCTTTTGAGTGCGTTAGAACATATGGGAACGATAAAGGATAGATTAGATAATTGTGTTTGCGCGATCTAGTGTGAGTGGCATTTTACTATAGAAGGTACTATCGCCAATGAAAAGCTTGTTAACAGATCATTATTTCTCACCTTATTCTCGATAATACTAGAATTAATATATTTTATATAGTAAACACCCCGGGAAGAAATAAGGAAGGGGAGGCAGGCATATAAGAAAAAGTTAAAGAAAGGGCTATTTATCCTTGCAAATGCAAGAAAAAAAAATTAGTCAGAAATAGAGTTTGTTAATAGACTTTTGAATGTTTACCGCAGGCATAAACTTTTACTTAATACTCTCACTATTCAATAATTAAAGACCAGGTTCGTTAAACTTCGTAACCAATAGAATTGGATATCATGATATGATCAATGATGTGCAATAAGAATTGAAATATCATAGAAGACAAAACCAAGGAAATTTAGACGGATCCAAGGTACAAATAATATAAATATATTCAGGTATTTGATTGTGAATTAATAACAAGAAAAACAATTAAAAGACCTAAGCAATAAAATGTAAAACATAGAATTCATTGACATAATCGTATGTATAAATACATGGCGATATTAGTTCGCTAATTTGGTTAGAGTTGGCCAGAAAAGTACGAAACCAACGACATATACCACCCGCATATATATTTAAAAAAAAACAAGCTAAAACGTGTATGTATATTCATAAACTATTATGTATTTACGAATATATATAATATTGTGAAAATAGTGAACTAATAGCAGGAATAGAGTGCTTAGTAAATTTAGTTTCCGGTATTAGTTATGTGAAGAGTTTTTTTCATTGAAAAATATAAATAAGGTTTGATATTTACAAGCTCTACTAAAATATAATCTACTAATTGTATTGAATGTTCTTGACTTCTATTTTAATAAGCATACCACAAGTTATAATTTGAATTATAATATATTATGATGAAGTATATTAAAATTGCGCACTCATAACCCTTTAGCTTAAAAGCAATAAAATTCCCGAATTTTGATCTGTTTCTAAGAAGTTCTTCACAAACAACAACAGATGCAATTTGTACCTTCAGATAGATAAAAACTATCATTATTATGAATGTCACAATAGTCGGAAATATTGGAGATTGAGAGTCGTGAGTTGTCGCTCCTTTGAGTCTGAGCTGTTACCGATACTGGGCTGCTATTATCTATCATGATATTATATTATTCTCTAGATTGTATCTGTATCCTTATACATATTATCTCCTAAATGCATCCACTAATTTCTACAAGTTTGCAGTATATATTTCTTGGTGTGTTTTTGACCTCAATATTTATTGACCTAAGACTAAAGGTATATCAAAAATAAACATTATATAATCACACTCTCGAACTATCGTTTCTTACAATCAGTCTATAAGTGGGATAATTTGAATTAGGAGCACAGTATGACCACTACGCTCGAACAAAATCATCGATCTTAGCTTCGTTTAAAAGATTACAATTGTTATGAATTATTTATTCCGCGTTGAAGATTGCACAAATGAACAACACGTAAATAGAACTGGTTTTCTAGACTAACATTTGAGTTTAACAGTTAGCTAAGCAGCGTCTAAGGATAAATATGATGCACGAGCTAAACAAGCCATAACTGAATCAGATAAGCAACGGCTACAATGAGGTAAGGGGATAAATAGTATACTGTCACTAGTTATTTAATTAGTATTAAAGGATAAAATAATAGTATTTGTAATAGCTATTGTACTATTATAAGTAATTTTTAATGTATCGGTTTAAAGGCTGAGTTTCAATGTATGGGAAGGGAATTTAATAATAGATATATTTTCTTCCCTGGCCTTTCTGGTCATCCCTGGATAATGCAAGATTTTAATATTATTATTAAAAACTAAGTAACAGTGTATTATTTTTATCTATCACTGAAACTTCAACACTCTCCTGATATCCCACTAAGAACTGGATTTGGTAAGTAATAAGTGGTGAGTGAAATCTAATGACAAACCTACAGGGAACAGAGAAAGCTCATGAAAATATGTGACTACAAAAACGAAGAGAATATGTGGCAATAAGTGACCCTCAAAAGCAAGTTACACGCCCACACTTAAACTATTAGGTGTAGATTCGCAGTGTGTCAATTAGTGGCTTCATGCTACCTAGATTCTCCCTTAAACTAAAAACAGAGGTTTCATGCCTTTATTATAAATGATCATTAATCTACAACTACATCTCAAGACTCTTTATTACTTATTCGTTTCCTCCTCCATCTATATTACATGAAAGATCCTCTATTTGTGTGTAGGGGCAAATTTCTCATATTGTCACAACAACCATTGAGAAAGGGTATGGGCCCCCTCATCATACTGTTTTACGAGTGTGGCATAGGTGTCTGTTGGCCTGAATTCCCATACAGGATGCACTGTGCCCGAAAAACTCGAGCCGATAGGTACATAAACTAAATTAAAGAAACCCACACACACTTCCGAGATCCTCCTCCAACACACTATGTCTTTAATGAAAAATACTTCTTATGTGATTTCAGCTCACCTAGTCTTCCTCTCCTTATTAAATAAATTAAAAACAATCTCTCTGTTTCGCATCCGTATCGGTATGAAAAAATTCTGATAGCCACAAACCACTAATATTATCTCCTAATTTAAGAGTAACTTTTACTTAATTCTAACAGATATCCTGGCAAGTTATTAGAGCCGTCCTCTGTGCTTGCCAATTTTGATCTCTGGGCCGGTATTGGGGGGCACTTGCGTCGCTTCTAACGGCTTTGCCTATTATTGGAAATTTGCACTACTTTGAACCTGGTTGATAATTTGAGTGAGCTGTATATCGTTAGAATGGTGTAGCTGAGGTTTAATTTTCTTTCTATTTATCGATTCTTGATCACATGTCTTCCTCATTAAATCCAAAATGGTATTAATCGCTGCGTTGTATTTCTCAGGGTACATGGCAGTGCGTCTTATGATTAGCAGTGCAGTTAGTAACGATTTATTCTGTGATGTGGAAAGTTTCTCGTTCTTATACTATCACATCATATTATGGGCGTATTTTCCATTCACAGCTAAGAAATCGTAACTATAGGTCAGGAGGAATAACTCTTCGTCTGAGCAAAAAGCGTGTCCTGTGTTATTCAAACTATAAATAAGTACAGACTATTCCTCCTGAGTTCAATATAGTATGATTAAAAAATAATCTTTTCTTGCGCCTTCTTGGGACTAATAAATTACCACATCATAACAACTTCTGCGTATATTCCTCTTCCCTCTATGCTTTTTCATATACTTGGTAATGAGTTCTGATTCCGCTTAATTCTCATTTAAATTTAAAACGTCAATCTTTCGTTATTCTAGGCCGATCCTAAATTTATTCCTTCTAAGACGTCAACTCTCTATACTCGATCTGCATTCTTCCTCAGTTCCTTACTTGCTCCTTTCCCGTGTCTATGCCTTTTTGGCATTGTTGAGAATTTACATTGTTGCGATTATATTCAGTGACAAGGGACTTGAACACTATTATTTTTTTCAAATAGACTTCCTATTGCAACTAAAAACGTACTGACGTTAGGGATAAGAGCCATGGTTGGCCAGAGATAGGAGTCATATCCCCCCGAGGTTTTGAAAGTGAGTGTCGTGCCCCTATAGCTGTCCTTTCAAACTATTAATCTGCCTATGATCTGAATTCCTCTAATTACTTTCATCTGCCCAATAGAGTTCTGCGATAGAGCATACCATCATGTGTCCAAGAACCTGTTCCGAAATAAGAAGTTACCGTTCTTGTTCCTGTTTACATAAACTCCTTATGCGCTAAAATCAAGCTCTTCAACTTATCCAAGGGTCTTAGAAAGATCTATTATCGTCAACTCTACATTTCTTACGTATCAATCTCGGTCTCTTTAGTAGAACTTCTTTGCTCGTTATTCGCCGTTATCGGCTTTCAGACGTTTCCTCCGCGATCAGTTCTAAGACTTGTCAAGTGAATATAACTTTCCTTATCTTTAATTTGACTTAAGAGTTATTGGGCACCACTCAAGGAAAACGTCCTAAGTATGTGAGAAAAATTTGCATGTTAATAATATTGTACTTAAACAGGTTGTTTCATCATGATGGTTCGAGCTTACAATATAGTAACAAAAAATTTTGACCGATGCGATTCTGTGATGTCACTACTATAGTAACATTAGCTTCTCCAAGTTCCCCATTCATGTTGGGTTTTCCTCCTTCCCTCTTGAATTACTATGTATTCCTTAGTTTTTGCTAATCAAAAATCGGTCTTCAATCAAAATTATTGTCTATTAAGATTGATCGGGGTCATACGAGGTTGTTAGGAGTTTATTCCTTTATCTCCTTAAATTTCAAATTAAGCTTATTCTTATACTCTCAGGGTTCTTGCACATAATATTATCTCTGTACTTTGCTTTCCTTATTTTTTCATCTATTTGAATCATCCGTTCTTATTGCACATATGCACATCTAAATCGTGCGACTGCTTCATTCGTATGCGACGATGACATCGACGCATTTAATTACTTCAACACTCATTTTCAATATCTGCTCCAGCTTATATTTCACTTATCTTTCTTTAGCATTGAATCTTCGTTAATCTGTGTCCGATTTCCTATTGATCCTACTGAATCTGTGGACTGTTAAATTTATAAGAGTAGGGCCGTCTCAACCTTGCTCGAAATAATTACAATGTACTTATTAAAAGAAATCCATCTGGCTACACCAAAATACATAGTCTCCATTCTATCAACCAATTTAATCTTATCGTATCTCTCGTATTGTCGAAATCGCTCGTTTCTCTTACCTGTTGTTGAGACAATAATGATCAACATTGCCCGTATAAATAAGAAAGAAAAAAATCTTTGGTATATACCTTAAACATTACACAGAGACGGTTAGCTACTGGCGTCAGGGACACTTAATAAGAAACTGTGATTTCTGGTAGAGTAGCGAGACTTTTTTTCCTTTCTATACTTCAGTTTGATGACAATTGTAGCAAAGTGAATATAAAACACAAAGTGGAGTGCATGCTCTCAGCACCTTTGTTATGGTAGTACTAGTGCTCTCAATTATCTTTGGGATTACTCATCTATTTGGTTTCATACTCCGAACTATTTGGATAGGGTCGAGCGGATCAAAGGCACAAAGGCTTGAATTAACTTTCTTGTCTTTTTCCTCTGCTCAACTCTTAGACCCTCATAACCGATTATCGGTAACGTGATGTTTTGAGATGTTTTAATCGTCTGTTTCTAATATAAATATAAAGGGACCGACCCAAATGGCAGGTAGATACGATGAACTATATTCCACTCAGCAGTATTTCATACACCTTTACAGATTAACTCCGATAAATACACCAACGGTCAGTACTTTTGCAGAGTCGCATATATGGAATATGGTATCGTTGAACTTTCTAAATAAACTCCAAGGCATCAGTTTTCTACTTCGGTGATCTTCTTTCTCACTTGACACACATATCATTTTCTGTGAACTTGTTCATCTCTCCATCTTCTCGGTTTCCTGTCTATCTCATTATTAAATAGTCTCCTCTCACTTAAGTCTTTCTCTGTAGACTTCATCTTGGCGTCAAGTTTTTACATCTATTAGTTGATAGTAAATGCATGAAGGTGTACAAAACCCTCCCACCCTTTGAATAGTGGTTCACTGTTCTCCGAAGTATTGTGACAATACGTCGTTAAAAAAAATAAAATTCAGAAAGATACCACCCTCTAGAATCTTCCGGACGCCGCCGTGAAGATCCTAATGAGTAATGGACCACAACGTACAAATCGTTAAGGCATTATCTTAATCTTTGAGGCCTAAAATATGTGGTCCCACACACATATACCCCCCTACACAAAAACCCCAGACCAATTCAATCTTCCTAATTATTCACTTCATATTCATGCTCTATAGAAACTCAACATTATTTTAATCCTTCCAGTTTCCAAAATAGCTCAATTCACATTTTTTGTCTTGTGGTAAATTCTCCACAATGCAACAATTATTCGAAAACACACTCAACCACTTACATACTATTCCTGCTTAACTCATAACCCTAACTATATCAGTCCATTCACTACCTCACTAGACCGAAAACTATTCTCATATATGTCTCACTTAATTCGAGTTTAGTCTCATAATATCCTCATTTCTGTACCAATGACAAACTCTCTAATACGTAAAAATTATTCGCCTCATTTTTTATACAATTTTTTATCTCGAATCAACTAAGACAGCCCCTAAGAGGATTGTGTGACATTGAACACATTTCTTAACTATAAGATCATTAT
Source organism: Trachelipus rathkii (assembly GCA_015478945.1). NCBI lineage: Eukaryota > Metazoa > Arthropoda > Malacostraca > Isopoda > Trachelipodidae > Trachelipus > Trachelipus rathkii. The sequence goes on along the minus strand of JABUQX010069790.1, from coordinate 4,820 downwards.
AATACTTCTATTTAACCTAATACCATAGTCTATATCTGAACTGATTTAAATACAATTAACACAACCATTATGGGTTAGAGTCTAATTACATTACCCCTATACTGTAAAACTCCGCTAGCGCACTCAATGGACTTTATTCTTTGACTTCACAAACTGATTATTAATTGCAACAGCCACCTTATTGCCATTCTATCTACTAGCAATATACTTTCCTATCAAACCAATTTATGATTTTCCTTGATTCCTTCAATCCTATATATAATATACCTATTATATTTAAAGTTTTCCATTGAATTTAATCCTGGCAACTTAACTATATACTTTCAATCTGGAAACAAGCATTACAATCACAAAACCATAAAAACTCAAAATTAACTCATTCTAGATCTACGTTTATCCTTTCCGACAACACCTCCTTTCACACGCTCCTATATGCCAAAAAGATATATATCTAAGCATATCCAACATCCTCCAAATTCGATCTTATTATATTATTCACCGCACAAATAACCTAAAATCATACCTGAATATTATCAACTTAAATAAATAAGGTATATGATATGATGGCACCCTCCACTCTCTTCGTTTTCTTCCATCATTCTAGCACCATTTAATCCTGACACCCCCACCTCCAATTCTTTTCATACTCCCTCTATATTAAACAAGTACTGAGATATTATTATAAAACCCAAGTCTTGAAGGGAGGTGCAGACTGCGCGTTACATATCTTTATACCAACCCAACTGTCCCCTTACTCCTTCTTATATTAATATATTATAATTATATATTATCATTATTATCATGTGTGTTCACTGTTCGCTTGATCATATAGAGTTTCTGCAAACTTTACCACAGGCTCCCATATTTTATTATTTCCATATGTTTCAATGAATCTATATTTATGTATTACTATCATAGGTATCAATTAGGTTTCATACTGGGGCAGTATATATTTTAATTTATGAATTCTATGATATATAATATTGGGGTTCATTATAAACAGTGATTCATCTCACAGTGTGGCGTGCATTAATATATAATAATATAATATATATATATATATATAATATTATCATATATATCTATATAAATATATATGATATATATTATATATAGATATATATAAGATGATAATATTATTAATATGATATATCCATACTTATGAACTAATATTCAGAAATAATTTATTCCTCTATATATTGAACCTATATAATTACATCTATATAATATATTATAATAGTATAATAATAATAACTCTAGGGTAGCACAAGGCCGTAGTTCAGGGGGTTTGATATGGTCTGAACTCTCCGAAATTATTTAAGCTATAAAAATTTTTGATGGCTGGAATTCTATTATCATAATGTTGATATAATAAAATAAATATCACTCGAAATTGTTTTGTGATGATAAATTTATAGAAATGTATGATGAAATGAAATTTGTGGTTTAGTGTAAGAGTTTGTTGCGTAGTAGGGCTGTTAAAAACACTCAACTGATTAACCGTACAAACGGGATATGCGCCAGTACTACGAACTATTAAAAAGGAATATAGTGAGTTTTTGATTTGATTCGACGAATGAAGGATCACAGAAATGCAAAGAATAAAGGTTTATAGTGTATCGTTCATGTCAGCTTGTGAAAAGATCCATCCGTATTGAAATGTTATATCTGTTCAACCATTCATGTGGTGTCCAACACATTAAAAAAACTTTATTGGGAACATTGAAAGGAACTATGAACTATTTTAGTTTTCGAAGGTGAGAAATATTTCAAAGAAAAAATTGGAATGATTTTCAAAGATACCAAAATAATAAAACTAACAAGTATGTTGAGAGAAATTGTGGCTAGAAAGTTATATCTTGAGAGTTTTTTAGCAAAGAGCTGAAACATTAAAAAGTTTGAGATGATCATGATTTTATGATTTTGAACCAACCTCTTCAAAAACCTCAAAATCCTTTTGATCTTTGTAATCGCGCCGAGCGGCGGTGAATATGTTTGTAAGGTCTTTCAGTTATAAAATATAAGCTTTATTCTCTATCAATCTCTATATAGATACTATGATTACGTCTTTCACCATCATTTAGCGCAACAACTGCTCCCGTACCTCGTCATGTAAATCTTGATGCTTCCTTTTCAGCATTTTACCCGAGGAGTTGCACAATAGAAGTTCTGCTTTCTGTTTAGTGAAGAGAGTTTAAAAAACTAGCCCTCGCTTACGAAGTCAAATATAATAGCGAAAAAGTGGATAAAAGCAATGCAACTCCTCTCCATCAGGTGACATCTTTAACTAAACCAGTCGGAGAGATGGGTTTTCGTTAGCATCCTTAATCTTGGCAAAATGAACCTTCACTCTTAGATCTATTAAAATCCCGATTAATCAGAACTTTAGACAATATACATTAAAAGAATATACACTCATATATTGATAAAATTGTAAGCAATTTAGCACTATCTAACAACGCAATCAGCAACGATAACCAGGCAGAATGAGATTTCTCTACGACATGAGAAGGCTTCAAAGCCATACAACTTTCCCTAACTCTACAAGTAATAAAAAACTACGGCAGATCTAGGTTTAGATAGGTAACTCATCAAAAGCGACCAAAAAAAACGGAATAAAGCTATTAAAAACAATTTTTCTAGTTGGAAAGTAAAGACGTGTTTCATCATTACTGCCATTCAAAAAACGTGATTTCTCATATTGGTGATTGAGTATCTTTTCGAGAAGAAGTAAGTATTTTTTTCCCTTGTAGATACTGATCTTAAAAAGAAGTCTGTTGGTGTATACTCAGTCCAATTTGTAATATATCAAATTATGATGGATATCTCATTCTTATTCAAAATGTCTAGAGACAACAAGCAAACCAGAACATATTTAACTCATTCTTTTTTAGAAATTTTTAGGCCCAATTTTTAGTATAACATGCATAATTTTATATCTTGAATAACGATGAAATGAATTAAAACATTAATTTGTCATAATTATGTGCCTATTGATGTAGTATAAACAAGACCAGGAAGAAATGCATTATTGCTTTAGTATTTTGTTAGCGGTTATTAAACGAATGTGCGTCCTTATATTGTGATTGTCTCTGGAAATTTCAAGAAGTCTTTCAAATAGATGAATTGTCTAGAGGACCACCAAATTCAAAGAATTAGTAATTTATAGCTTTATATTTGTAGCTATTATATATATTAATATTAGTCATTAACATTAATACTGCCAATATTATACATTGAAAAACAAACCTTCTTACTTTAGCCAGGTTATTTAAAAAAAATAGTTGCAGGACACGAAAATGTCCTCAATCTAGACCTTTGTGCTCCGTCTCTCTGTAATCCTGGCTCCATTTATTCGACCATCATAACTAAAGAGAGTATAGATATATATATCCCTATATATAAAAATACTATATATATATATATATACTCTATATATAATAATCATTTTATATATGATATATATACTAATAATATACGTATATATATATATATAATATATATTAGTATTTATTAAGTAATAGTTGATTATGTAAAGTTATATATTATTATATCCACATTACTATAAATTCAAATAACCGTATTAATATATTATATAATAGTCGTACTTATAGGTATAGTAATTAATATATTTTATAATTTTCTGAATATAATAATTTAATATATAATATAATTAACAATAATAATATAAGAACATAATATATCTATATATTATACTTACTATATTATTATAATATATATTAAATTATATATTATATATATATTAATATATTATAACTATACGGTATGCTGAGAAAACTCTTCTTCTATCCTTACATAATATTATATTTGTAAAATTTTATTATATGAGAAAACATTAAATAATATTTATATAAATCTGGCTAAGCACGGAATAAGTAATTTGACTCATGTCTCGCTCTAAACTGGAATATATACCGAGAAAATAGATTAATATTCAAACAACATAGATTTGGGTAATAATAATAATAGTACATATATAAAATAATAGTTTATATAATATATAGTAGTATATAAAATTTATTGGTAACAATGTTAAATATATGAATATATTAACTATATATACGGCATATATTCATATATTATATATATATATATATATAATATAAATTATATTTATAAAATAGTATATATTATATAAATATATTAATATTATAATATTTGTAATCATGAGAATATATAAATATGCTATATTTATGGATAATAATATTAATAATATGTATAATATTAATATATTATATATTATATATTATTAATATATATTATAATATATATAGTATTTAAATTATAAATTAATATAATAAGTTCATTTAACTATATATATATATTACTATGATATATATATTATATATATTTAAATTATATATTAACCTGACAATTAGGTTATATTCTGGGCTAAACAGTATAATACATGTGAGGCTTAATAGATAACAATGACAACTAGATTTAGTACACGTGATTGAAGATTAACCAATGTTTAAAAGAAAAAATAGAATACACTGACACTAAATAATTGCTAAATAGTCTATAGATACATACAGTGTGAAGGTTCACGTAGACTCTCAAATATTACGATAGTGAGTAATCTATAAAAATAGCAGCACTCATATCCTATAATATCACTCTTTAAATTATTTTAATTATTAAAATATCTACCTTTTTTATGGGAAGTTGATTACGATGATTGTCCCTCATTATATTTGACCATTTATGAGAAAAGGTTAGAGAAATATTCGATGACGAACCTATAGCAGGATCCCTGGGGTTAACGCGAACCACATTATAAAGAAAAAATGAATTGT
>JABUQX010069789.1:40000-45000 GCA_015478945.1 Trachelipus rathkii | reverse complement strand
ATTCCGATAAGTTTTTTTCTAACCGATTCCGATAAGTTTTTTTTTTAACCGATTCCGGTTCTAAGTTTTTTTGTTTTAACCAATTCCGATCCACCAAAATCTATACCAATTTCCCGATTTCGGGTTCCAATTCCCATCCCAAAACCCAGGTATTAAGAAAACTGAAATAATAAAATGATACAAATAAGCTACAAATATGGGCGTAGTGCAAGAAATAATTGTTTAGGATAAGTCTTATAGGTAAAAATCAATATGGTCGAAATTTAAATTTTTTACTTTATAATATTTTCAGTCTTGAAACGTGGGCTATAAGACCTATCTTATATTAAGAGCCGCCGCACATTAGCAACCTTCGATGTATGAAAGTCGTCCGGTTTCAGAAATGGAGAATAATGAGTTTATATATAAATATATATATATATTAAAATTTTTTTATTTATATATATATATATATATATATATATATATATATATATATATATATATATATATATATATATATATACATATTCTTTTTATTATATATATATATATATATATATATATATATATATATATATTTGCTCTTGTCTGAGACTCAGATGGCTAAGAATTCATCCTCTAACTCGTTTAATATATCCAACTATAACTTATTTCATAATTTCAGCCTGAAGGGTGGAGTGTGTTGCCTATGTAAACAGTTAATACTTCCTATAACACGTCTCAAAAATCTCGAATCTCCTAACTTCGATGTTCTGTGGCTCAAAATCTTTCTCCTTCTACTACAATAATCTTGGCGCTTCTGCTACTGTTCTCCTATAACAGAAACCAGAATTTTCACGGCCTTTTTTGAATGATCTTACTACTTCTCCACTGAGACTGTTATATCTTCTCATCCAAATACAGAGGTCCTCTATTTAGGGGATTTCAATGTACACAACACTGAGTGGTTGGGCTCCTCTCATACTGATTTAGGTGGGGAGGAGGCCGAATCATTCAGCATTCTCAACGATCTGAAGCAACTAATCAAAGAACCTACACACATTCCGGATCGTCCCAACCAATTCTTGAACACACTTGACCTATGTTTCACCACTAGTCCTTCTCTCTATAAATACACCACCTTCCCTCCTATTGGGAACTCTGACCACAACCTTATTGCTCTTAATTTTAATACTTTTCTCTCCAACAGTCCATCCTGCCTATGCTTTTTTCTGGCCACTTTGATCGGGCTGATTGGGGGGCATTGCGTCGCTTCTACGCTAACTATAATTGGAATGACTGCTTTGACTCTGGTGACGCTTTCGGCTTCTGCGATAGAGTGGAGCTGTAAATCGTTGAACGCGATGAAGCAGGTCATTCCTCTTCGACTAAAAATCTTTCTCTCCTCATAATCCATGGTTCGATCGTGCTTGTTCTCTGGCCATTCAGGCTAGAGAAAGCGCGTATCGGGAGTGGAAAAATTCTCGTTCTCCTATCACTCTGGCTAATTTTCATTCAGCTAGAAATCGTTGCAAGGATACTCTACGACGAGCAAAGCGGGCTTTCATCAAACGAAAGTACGCTAACCTCCTTGGTTCTCCTACTGACAAATCTTCCTGGCTTCTTGCCAAAAACATCTCTAACAACTTCTGTAAATCATCATTTCCTCCTCTTATTCGATCTGATGGCTCTGTTGCTAACTCTCCAACTGAAAAGGCCAATCTCTTCGGCCTCCTATTTTCCTTTAACTCAACCCTGGACGATTCTGGCATTCCTCCTCCTCCTTCTTCTCCTCTCCGGTGTCCTATGTCTTTGCCTTTGATTACATTTGATCGGGTGCATGGGCTCCTGAGATCTATGAACGTTAGGATGGCAGGTAGCCCGGATGGCATTCCTCCCCGAGTTTTGAGGGAATGTTAATACTAGCACTTTCCCTCAGTGTTGCGAGAATCGTTTTATAATAATAAATTAAACAGGAAACTCTTATACCAATGCTGGGAAAAGTTTAAAACTTTTTGCAACCTACCACTGTTGTTAGGCCTATTAAGAGGAAATCACTTATAATTTATAAAGTTAGTAGTCTTAGTACTTACAATTAGTATTCCCATTATTAACACCGAAGGTAAGAAAGAACAAGGAAAAGTATCTACCGTATTAAAATCTAAAAGGTAACTGAACTCTCCAGTCAAAAGATTTTACTTACTTTTTTCGGTTTTACGTGCTCATCATCTGCTTTGACTTGCTAAGCATTCAAGAGCTTTCACAAAACTGAAAGCATGGAACAATAAAAGTTAAAAAAAATAGACTTATTAAAAAGGACTAGGCTAAGTATGCCTATAAAGTATACTAGTGATCTGGAACACGTGAGATAAAATAACTTAATAATAATAATAATAATAATAATAATAATAATAATAATAATAATAATAATAATAATAATAATAATATAATGGTAATATATTACAATACACCCCCTCCAATAAGGTGGGCCAGGGGCTGAAATATATATATATATATATATATATATATATATATATATATATATATATATATATATATATATATATAAAAAAAAATATATATATAAAAGAAATATATATATATATATATATATATATATATATATATATATATATATATATATATATATATATATATAATATATATATATATATATATATATATATACATATATATATATATATTCATATCCTCTATATTAAGAAGAGCATATATATATATATATATATATATATATATATATATATATATATATATATTAATACCGTATATAATATATTGTATATATATATATATATATATATATATATATATATATATATATATATATATATATATATATATATATATATATATATATATATATATATATATATATATATATATAATGCCCCTTGCGTTGAGTAATATACGTCAGAAACACTCCTACAAAGAAACATCAATTGCCCAACAATACTCTCATTCTATATATATATATATATATATATATTAGTTATTATTATTTCTAAATATTATTATTATATATATATATATACATACATATATATATATATATAGAATTATTACATATATATATATATATATTTCATATATGGGTTATTATATATATATATATATATATATATATATATATATATATATTATATATATATATATATATATTATATTATTACATATTACTATATATGTTGGTTGTTGATATCGGTATCCATATATAAAGATATTATTATATATATTATTACATATTATTATATATATATATATATATTATTATTACATATATATTATTATATATATATATATATATAGAAGTCATATATATATATAGATATATAGATATTATTAAGTTATATATATAGTATATATATATATATATATATATATATAGCAGTATATATATATATATATATATATATAATATATATATATAGAGAGTATATATATATATATATATATATATATATATATATGTATATATATATAGTTATATATATATATATATATATATATATATATATATATATATATGGAGTGCACAATGTGACCAAAATAGATGCTTGAATCCATATGGATTCAAATGTGACTGTATTAATCAAATTTATTTGTAAAAATTTTAAAAGTTATTGATTGAATCACTGAATCACTGAATCACTTTACAAAAATTGGTAAGATATGGATCTATGATTCAAGAATTTGCTCTCAAAATGGTTTGAAAAATCATCACAGGATTGTAATTTCTTCGTTTCTTTTCATTTAACAATGATTCTGACCAGAGACATTTTCGTTTCTTCGTTAATTAGTTATCAGAAAGCAAAAGTTCTGTTGCAAATGCAAAGTTGCTTGGAAAATTGCTTGATTAAGAACAGTTGCTGTCGCAAGTGATGGAGACAACAATATAGTACTTAATGAAAGAAGGGGGAATACGTATAAAGTTGAATTCATGATTAAACTTATAACTAATTAAATCGTAATTACAGATTTCAAAAAATTTGATGTTTTTGAAAAAGGTCCAATATCTTGATTCATCTCAAATACGGACCTATACCCGAATAGTCGACAAGAAAATGGGTAGATATTCGTAAAAAAAAATTTGCTTATTTAGAGTTTCTCTAACTTAACTAACCTAACCTAACCTAAAAACTTAACCTAACCTAAAAAACTTAACCTAACCTAACTTAACCTAACCTAAAAACTTAACCTAACCTAACCTAACCTAACCTAACCTAACCTAACTAACCTAATCTAACCTAAATTAACCTAACGCCTGCGGTGAGCTGTGCAGGAAATTTTTTTGATGCTGTGTCCACCCTTTTTCCTGTCTACCATTTGGGATAGTAACCTCAAATACCTCTAAAGCTCCAACAATTACTTTAAAAGCTTTTCTAAATCGTAACAAATCCATCGTAACTTTCCACCCACATTATTTCGCACACTCATGTTAGTTCTGTCCATTTAGTCTCTGGGGAAAAAAAATTCTATTCAAATACATTAGTTGTACGCCTTAGTGACCCAAAATAATGTCCAGTTGTTTTCACAGTGTCAGTAGTTTCTAATGTGTTATACTCCATATGAATATGAACAACAAATATATATACAATCTAACTTTATATTTCCACAGTTTGAACACCTTTCAAACTTTCTTCATTGCTGCTGCGACATCATCGCAGTCCGATCAGAAAGTCATTGTTTATTTCAACCCTCGTAGTATTGCCTCTGCTAGAGATTCTCCTTTTGTTTTTCAACGGACACTAAACCTAAAAAATCTTCATGAACCACAAATAGGTTCTCCTCATAAGTATTAACATATAGGAGATACTTTAGGAGAGTGGGAAAGAGATAGCATATATATATATATATATATATATATATATATATATATATATATATATATATATATATATATATATATATATATATATATATATACTCTTCATTTGCTTTGATCATTATTTTTATTATTCTTATAAATCAAAATTAAGAGATAAGTAATCAAAAAAAAAAATTGATAGTTCAAATAA
>JABUQX010069789.1:0-5000 GCA_015478945.1 Trachelipus rathkii | reverse complement strand
CGGAGTCATAACCGAGGAGAAATTTAAAGTTGCAGAACAAGAGCCGGAGCCGGAGCCGGAGCCGGAGCCGGAGCCGGCCGAAAATAATTTGCCTGTTTAGCAACCATGCTTTCAAGAAGGGTAGTGAGAGAAGAGCAATCCCAGGTACGCGCGATGCAAATCGTACAAGGATAGTTGAGGCTAGGAAAGAGATTTATATAGCAGACGAATTTAGTTCTAGATTTTATAGAGAGCCTGAGCCATGATGTAAAGAATTGAAATAACGCACAACGTCGTTAGTCACAAACGCACAACAACCGACATCGAAACTTGATAGTATAGTAGAGATGGTAAGAAAGTACAAAGTAAGGTTCGCTCAAAACGTTTTTCGGATAAGATTAAAGGAGAGAACCAGAGGAAAAAAATTGGATCTTGTCAATTATGCGTGAGTGAGTTTTATCCATATCGATTGCATGGATCCGAACACATTTTTATTTGATAAAAGTCAAAATAAAACTTTATTGTAATAAAAGAGCTTCACACCTTTAAAAATATTAAAAAAACTAATTATGTATTTAAATCTATGTAACCTAACGTAACTTAACAACCTAACTTAACCTAGCCAAACTTATGTTAGTGTATAAATTATTTCACTTTCCATTGTTTCAATAAAACAAATTCCCAACTAAACATGCAGTAATAAACTTATATAAATGTAGAAAAAAAAGTTCAAACTTTTTTCCCTACGCCCGCTGTTATAAATTTTGTTCGATAACGTAAGTTATGGAAAAAAAATTGACTTCCGCTACATTAGTCACAGATAATTGCCTAGCCCCAAATGATTTTTAACAAAATGGAAACTAGAATAGAATAAAGTTAGCGAATAAAGCATTACACAATTTAAAGAAAAGAAGTATCCCCGAGAAAATACACAACAACAAATCACAGGTGATGATGTGGAAAGAGTAATTAATGAATGAGGAGCTATTCCTGGAAACCTCCCATCTTGACTTCTCCGAGACTACATTTGTTAGTATTATTTTTAAAAATCTGTAGAAGAGTGTGTAATAGTGCAATAGATAGTGTTGTGTGTGGAAAGGAATGTCTGCCTACTGGACCCACCTATATTGACCCTCCTGTGTAGGAAGGATAAGTGTGAATGAGTGGCGAAACGGACGAACCATTGAGCACCGGAGCAGAATTGAGCAGGATATTCCAGTTTCCAAAACACTCCATATATATATATATATATAATATATATATATATATATATAATATATATATATACAAATAATATATATATATATATATATATATATATATATATATATATATAATATATATATATATATATATATTATATATATATATATAATATATATAATATATATACTATTATATATATATAGTATAATTATAATATATATATATATAATATAGATATATTCTCTATTAAATAGATATATATTGTAAAATAGAGAATATATATATACATTTTATAAAACATATATATATATATATAATATATATATATATATATACTTATGAGTTTCATGGCGAAGATAAATATGCTTTTTTTTTAACTTTTTTTTCATATATTGTTATTATATGATGCTAACAATAAATTTGAGTGCTGATGAGCAGGATCAAAAAATTTGAAATACAAAAAGAAGTGATTATTTAATAATATCGTACTTTGTACGCAATCGTCAACGTTGGCAGGGCCCGGTCCCGCAGCGACCGTCTCGCCGGATATTCTTCTGTAGCGTGCAAAAATCTTACCCACGCAAAACAAGAGAAAATTCCGTTACGGACAAAAGTAGATCTATTGTAGGTTAGGTTGAAATTCACTGCATCGTCGATTATATAGGTTAGGTAGAGTTTTACTGCATCATACTTTCACGTATTAACACTAAAATCGCATTTCCTTTCTCATGCAAAATGAACGTTTTAATATTTTCAAATTTCATATCTTTCTAATCAGCATCTTAATAATTGTTTTTAGTATCATATTATAAACAATACTACTGGAAAAATTAAAAAACACTGTAATCTTCGTCAATGAACTCATAAGGGTTAATATATATATATATATATATATATATATATTATATATATATTATATATTATATATATAGTATTTATATATATATTATATATATATAACTATATTATATATATATATATATAATATATAATATATGTATATATATAATATATATATATATCATATATATATAGGCACACTCCTTTAAAAGGAAGATACATAATAAGAGAGTGGATAATCCGAAATCGCCTAGCGCTACTACGTGCAGCCCTGCAAGTGTCACCGTGTTTACTAAAACTCCCAATAGGAAAGAGCGAGAGAGTTACCCACAAAGTTTGCCTTTTTTTATAATGTTAATTTTTGTTATTTTTTTTTATTTTTAAAAAAAATTTTTTTAAGGGGGCTCGAGCCGACCGGAGGGGACAAGGAGGGGGGACGAAGTCCCCCCCATCGTCCCCCGCTGAGGCCGCGAGAGACCCTGCCTCTTTCCATCTTTGCGATTTAATCTTGGTGTATTCCTTTAGCTAAAAAAAACAAAAAAAAAAAAAAAAATTATTGGCAACTTTTATTGGAACTTTTATTTTATTGGGGAAAATAATCGAAAAAAAATCGATTACAATCATTCCGTTATCGATCATATAATCGCTTAACTCCTTTTAAAGGCACAAGTTCCATATATTATAGTATAATATATATATATATATATATATATAGTATATATATAGTTATATATTATATATATTATATATATTATATAATTATATATATATATATATAAGGTCAGCATCCCGAACAGGCCAGGCCATGTAACTAAAAAACTATTAAACAGGTACACGAAAATAAATATCATTTATATTAATCAGGAGACATTTTCATTACCCGCAGAAAATAAAAAAAAATAAAAAAAAAAACGCTTTTTAAAAATTAAAAATTGTTAAAAATATTGATGAAAAAATTACAGTTTTTTTGAAAATAGGAAGAAGCGGCTTACTTCCGAGTGAGACGGAAAGTTGCCAAAATGTTGAATTTTTTCTTTTTTCACTAAAGAATACAATCCCACGGGTAAACAAGAACGATAGAGAGAGTCGGGGTTTTCTCGGCCTACCGGGGACGACGTGGGGGACTTCGTCCCCGCCTCTGTCCCCTCCGTAGGCTCGGACCCCGCTAAGAAAGGATAGTAAAAGAAAAAATAATATTTTCTGCAATTATATTCAATAAAACAACATTTTCAACTTTTTACTCTTTGAGACTGCAGCTTCCAAGTCTGTTCAAGTCAATCAGAGCCCTGCACTTCTTACTAATATTAATACTGGAGTTATTAATACATATTAGATAAATAAATTTTTTTTTTAATTCTTGCGTAAAAATGTCTCCTGATTAATAAAATGATATTTTATTTTCGTGTATATGTCATAGTTTTCTAGCTGCATGACTCAACTTTCGGTATATATATATATATATATATATATATATATATACTATATATATATATATATATATATATATATTATATATATATATATATATATATATATATATGATATATATATAGTATATATATATATTATAATATTATATATATCATATATTTATATATATATATATATTAACTTATATATATATATATAATATTATAGGGTGAATAATTGGTTTAGAGCGACAACTATCATCAAATCCATATCTCAAAAAACTACAATAGGTCCATTTGGGGCGGAAAATAGTAAAAAAAAAAAAAAAAAAAAAAAAAAAAAAAAAAAAAAAAAAAATATATATAATATTTTTTTTTTTTTTTTTTTTTTTTTTTAAAAAAAAAAAAAACACACCCCTCACGGGCGAGCCCTAATTTAGGAGGGTGTGTACCAATTTGCGTCCGAGCAGGACGGAGCCAAGCCCAAGGAGAATAGCTCACATTCTCCCACCCGGCCAGTTGCGAACCTGGGACCCTCGCTTGGTTTGGCGAGTGCTCTAACACTGAGCTACCGGGCGCTTTTTTTATAAATAAATATAAATATAAAAAGAAAAAAATATATATATACAATATACACAGAACTACAACATACAACAGTATGTTATACAAATAGACAAATATAGTACCACTACATCATTAACAATATTAACCATTAACAAGCACTAATTTCGATAACATTAATACCTAACACCAATTATTAACACACTATTTTCTTTAACACTTGTTTTATCATTAATAATTTTATATTATTAATTATTATTTATTATTATTAAATTATTATTATTATTATTATTATTATTATTATTATTATTATTATTATTATTATTATTATTATTATTATTATTATTATTATTATTATCATTATTATTAATTATCATCACTATTATATATTATTATTATTAGCCAAATTAACACTACCACTTTATCATTAACACTAGTTTTATCACTAATTACACTATTATTAGTAGTAGTAGATTGTTGAGTGAATTCCAATCCCTAGCAACCATCATATATTGAGCAGCCCTCTTGTTGAGCCATGAAAATGAAGAAGATTCGGAGAGGCGTCATAACCCCGCAGTTTACAACCAAAATCAGATTTTATTTGATCAATTTAAAACAGTCGATGAAGTAATCAAATATAAATTTCCAAATTTTCAAAAGTTCATTATCTCAAATTTTTAAAGCTTCACCGAAGAAATCAGTTATTTTAATTCTAAAAGTTGAAATATAATTTTTATTTAATCAAAATTTGTTTTGAAAGCAAATTTAGCTTTTTTAAAAACATCAAAAATTTCAATATTCTTCTTTCAAAGTCTTCTCCGATGTTATTCTATCCACAACCCACTAGCTTGTCAAGACCTTCTCATGATAAGTGGCAAGATCTTGCAGCCCCTTCTGATTTCTTTCTTCACTTGTTCCTTTCTTTACTGATTTTCTTCTCTTTCTTCTGTTTGCTGTTCCAACCTACCTCTCCAGAGTCTGAATCATATATATATATATAGATAA
>JABUQX010069788.1:0-10000 GCA_015478945.1 Trachelipus rathkii | reverse complement strand
TGACAAGCTCTAGACGCTTTCATTCTGTTACTTCTCTGGAGGACCACTGGACCTATACGAGCTGTAAACGCTTTCATTCTATTATTTCCCTGGAGGACTTCTGGACGGACGGGCCCGAGTTGCAATATATATATATATATATATATATATATATATATATATATATATATATATATATATATATATATATATATATATATTATATATATATATATATATATATATATATATATATATATATATATATATATATATACAAAGCCCCGCTAAATTATTTATACTATAAAAAAAATTTTAATGGCTTGAGTCTCTTAATTTTAATTTACAAGAATGATTAAAATAATAAAGCAAATTAAGAGTATATGTATATTAATAGAAATGAGAAAAACATATTTGTGGTTCGTGAATATTTCTTAGGTTTATTGGCTGATCAAAACACAAAAGAAGAATTTGTAGTAAAGGCTATACTACGAAGGTTAAAATAAATAATGACTTTTAAATTGAACCACGATATGATGATGGTGCAGCAGCAATGATGAGAAGTTTGAGGTGTTTATGCTGTCGAAAATATCCAGCTTCATTGTGTGTTCATTGCTGTTTACATGCATGTAGAGTACAACACATTACAAACTTTATTGTCACAGTTAAAACAGCTGGGTACTATTTGAGGTTACTAGGGTGAACAACTATTTTAATAGGAAAAATAGGAAAGATATTCCATGTGAAAAAACGGACAAAGCTAACACGAATGCGCGAAACAAGGTGTGTGTGTGTGTGTGTGTAGGTGTGTGTGTGTGTGTGTGTGTGTGTGTGTGTGTGTGTGTGTGTGTGTGTGTGGAAAGTTACGATGGATTGTTATGATTTAGAAAAGGTTTTTAAAACAAGTATTGAGCTTTAGAGGAGCTTGAGATTAATCATGATATTGAACTTTCTCCAAAACCCTCAAATCTTTTGAAGTCTGTAATCACGAGTGAATTGTTTATAAGTTTAATTATGGGTCAAATTTATTCTCATTTACTCTTCCATTATGTAGTACATCACAGTCTTCATCATTATTGACAGAAACAGCTCTTAATCATATTGAAAATGTGATCATTTTTTTTGAGAGGTTTTCGGCCAAACATTGATGAAAATTTTTCAAGTATTTTAGAAGTTGCAACAAAACTGCTTTCTGTTAATAAAATATTGAGAACCCCACGTGGCAGAATCAACGTTAAACGAAAAAGACATAAAGCTATTTAGCAACTTCTTTTTTTCTTAATAATTTTTTATACGAGTTAGAGACCAAGTACGTCAACCATAGATCCATGCTTGTCAATCTTAGTAAAATCTTTCCATCGATATCTGTTAAATATTTCACAAATTTTGTAGAAGTTTACGAATTTTGTAGAAGAATTTGATCTAAATAGTCTCATTTGGATTGTTAAAGATTTAAGCATCTATCTCATACACAGCGTGCACTCCAGAAGGATATTTTCTCTACTCTGTAAAGACTCAAAACATGTTTTCTCAATTCTACGGCAGAGGGAAGACTAACAGAATTGGCTTCAAATGGGGTGTGGTTTGTTGTGGGTTTGGGGGTGAATGTTTATCATAGCTACACCATATTAATTAAAGGAGGAGTTAGCAAGCATTTTGCTGTTAAGGCAACTTGAAGAATGTTTTTTTAGATATAAATTAACATCTTTTATTGCTTTTAAATTGTCATTAGTAATAGAATATTTGTTTCTTTTTGATCAGGAGAATATATAATATAATAATATATATTATATAATATATATAATATAGTAATAAAATATAATAAAAAAATATAAATATATATATGATTAATATTAATATATACTATATAATTAAATAGTAAATAATAATATATATAGTATAATATATATATATAAATATATAGTATAAAAGTAGTTATATATATATATTGGACCTATAAATCTCCACAAAACCACTGAAAAACAGTATTTTTCTAAGGCTTACCAAAACACGTCCCTATATAATAATTATATTATAATATATAGTTATAATTATATAATTAAAATATAGTACATTATAATAATATAGTATAATATATAGTATATAAATATATATTAATATATATATATAATATTATACTAAACAATATTTAATATATATATATATATTATATATATAATATATTATATATATTATATTATATACTATACTATATATTAATATATATATATATATATATATTATATATATATAATATATATATTAATATAATATATATTATATATATATTTATATATATATATATATATATATATAATATAATCATATATATATATATAAAATATATATATATTATATATGAATATTAATATATATATATATAATAATACATATATAGTAATATTATATATATTATATATATATTATAAATATAATATATATTATATATTATATATATATATTACTATAGTATAATATATATATATAATATATATATAGTAAATATATATATATGAGTGAAAATTCTTGGCAATTTTCTCCTAACCTCTCTACCTTATAGAATATTTATTGAACATTGATTTTTATTATTTTTTTAAGTGTTTCTTTTTGATCGCATCTTTATTATCCTTGTTTATTTTACCTATCATTGAGGCTGAAAATAACCAACTATTCCTGCAAATATATATATATATATTATAATATATAGATATATATATAGTATATATATATATTATAATATAAATATATATATATATATATATTATATATATATATATATATAATTATATATATATATATATTTATATATATATAGGCAAATTTTTACTTGCGACCTGTATAGGTCTACCACAAGTATATAACTTGATCGTATGTATGGATCTATCCTAACTTGAACACCTACACACACACACACACACAAACACACACACACACACACACCACACACACACACACACACACACACACACACACACACCCACACTTTGACTCGCCCTTTGGTCTTTTTGATCCTGTTTCTAATGGTTAGTATCTCCATTTATTGGACAACAGAGGAAAAAAAAAAGTGCCGAAGGTTATTTAGGCGAATAATATTTGTCTTTTCCGCGCAGGCCAACGGAAACATACGTACGCGCTTACAATTGAAATCAAATGTCACAAATCTCTCTCTCTCTCTCTCTCTCTCTCTCTCTCTCTCTCTTCTCTCTCTCTCTCTCTCTCTCTCTTCTCTCTTCTCTTCTCCTCTTCTCCCAACATGTACAAGTTTATTGTCATATTTGCACATTTTAAATAGCATCGCGAGAACCCTAAATGATATTGCATATAGGCAAAATCTGTATAACAGTTACGTTCAAGAAAACACAATACAATATATAATTATATATATTATATTATATAATATATATATAAGTATATATAATATATATAATATATAATGTAATTATATATAAATATAATAATATAATACTATATAAATATTTATATTATATAATTATTATATATATACTATATATATATATATATAATCTTAGCCCTCTTTCAGTATTTATTTTTATGTGATATTGAACTTTATTTGCAAAAAAACTCCAAACATCGTCTGTTTTGTTTATTTTGTTTTGATGCTTATACATTTATATTTTAGAAATAATATAATCAATAATAATAAATAATAATAATAATATAGGAATTCAATATAAGTTGGATTTTTATGAAAAGTTTTTGATTTTATTCCAAGTTTCTAAATAGTTATTTCTGAACACATAGTTTAATTTTCTTAAAATAATCTTCGAAAACAATTTACCATGAGAAGAAAAAGATATATTTATTTACATTTCCCGACGCGTTTTCGTCGTCTAACATTGAAAGACATCCTTCAGAAGATTAATCTTACTGAGCTGACATGAGTCTAATATTAATAATTAATAAATTAAATCAAATGATATTTAGTCTAACAGATAAACTTACATAATTTTCATGTTAATGTCTGGTCTGCGTGTTTTGATTTATATAAGGCCTTCCCCAATTTTAAAGTTTCTGATGACTTCAACATGAATTCCGTGATTTATTGTGGAAGATAGTTAGAAATATTAGCTAATAGTGTGAATTGACCATGTGCCAGTTATTGAAATGTTCAAAGAGATTATTGCCTGGGACAGTAGCGATGTTGGTATGCCATGTCCGACAATCGATTTCGTTCCTGAGGATTGAGTTGTAACACATATATGTCGACGGTATACCAGTCTGACTTCAGGGCAGATATTAAATTGCGATACACAACGGATGGTTATCGCTCAAAGAATCTCTTGTGCCATAAAAGAGGGGTGACAGTATGTTTGGCATTATATATGGATTATAGTCTGACTTTAATTTTTGAAAGTATTTTTAGACTACTAAGTTACACATGTGGACGTAAAAAGCTGAATCGGCCAATGTTATTTAGTATTGAAGGCATGATGAAGATGTGTTCAAATCATCTCCGAAAGGCACTTCTATTCTTGTTTATTGATGGTCGCTATAGCCAGTCTAAAAAAGTTTTTCGGAAGAGAAACCATGTCTATCGAATTTTTCGTGATATATTTTTACTCTTCTTTATTAAATAATTTCTGTAAATGGTGTTTTTTAATTAGAGTTTTCAATCTGAATTATTTGTGAATGATTCACAGTTAATTAAATTTTAATTCCCTCTCAAATAGCGGTCAATCATTTTCTTCATCAGAAAGTTTTCCAATGTTGATATCACTAGGTTTGCTCGTAATGCTCTGTAAAGCAATGAAAGTATTTATAACGATTATTGTATTCATGTGATAAATAGTCGGTGAATAGACCATAGTTCATATACAGACCATTATCAGTTGGGTTGACATGTATGCCTGTAGATATTGAGCCGTCAGAAATAATATTGATTTTAATGTCTAAAATAAAAACAGAAATGGCATTATTAACCTAAGTTTCATAAGTGAATTTTAAGCATGACAACTCTTGAATTCTATTGTTGAACTGATGTATATGATCTAAGTTCCTAAAAATAGTGAGGAAGAAAACTACCTCATATTTCTTAATGTAAAAATACGGGGTTTAAAGTTGTTTGATTTCACGAAGGATTTTTTGTTTTTTCCCAGATTGGACAATGAATGTTCTGCGCAAATAAATTGTTAGGTCGTGCCCAAGTGGTGGCCCATCGACACTCACATCAGTTTGCAGATATATGTTTTCTTTAAATGTTAACGGTGTTTGGAGTAACAACAAATTAGTAAGTAAGTAGGTTTTCCTCATTATGTCTGTTCTGATATTTCTAGCGTGGGGGTAGGTTATTGAGTTGATATACTTCAAAGTAAACTGTCTATATTTATCCCTATAGATTGTCTCAATCGTTTTCAAGAATGGCTCCCTAACATTGTGAACAAAAGATCTCATTAGCATCAAAGAGAGGCAAATTATATTAGTGTCTCAAGTTTTAAGTTTTTGGATGTTAATTTGCATGCCATAACGTTATCATTTGTTTCTATAAAAATTGAAAATTAATTAACATGAGAAGAGTTATTAAGATATGTCGGATCTAATAACGATTTGATATTGGCAAATTTCGTTATTTAAAATTCGTTGATAAAAACAGTTCCGCACAACGTTTAAGATAAATTTTATTAATTTGTTGTACCCAAATACCGTAATTAAATTAATTAGTATAAACATATAGTCTACATAAATTCTGATGGAGCCACTGTCTGATGGGTCTTCACCACTATTGGACCATTATTTACATTTAGCAGGAAGCGTTTCATATGATGTCCAATCTGGAAAACAAATATCCTTCGTGAAAACAGAACAACTTTTAACCGCGCAGACGTATTTACATAGATCATTGTCGAACGAACACCCTCTTACAGGTATATCTTTAGGAACATAGATTCATATTTACATCCAGTTCAATCATATAGAATTCAAGGAGTTGGTCAGATGCGCTGTGAGAAAAATTTACATATGAAACTTAGGGTTAATAATGCTATCTGTTTTTTTAGACATTAAAATCAATTATTAATTTAAAGTTAGGTCTGGTCAATATCTACAGGCATTCATGTCAAACCACTGATGAATTGGTCCTTGGTGTTAATATGAACGATGCGGGATATTTCACCGGACATATTACAAAGGAAGTCTAGCGAAAACTTTAGTTTACAGAGTGTTTTCCATACAAACCTTATGTTTCAGCCACTTGGAAAACTTTTGGAGTGAAGTGAAAATTATGCCGCAGTTAAGTAAAATTTAATTAACGTGATCATTTGAACCACAAACATCCAAAAATTTGCTTTTTTTTTAAACATGACTTATCTTGAACTCAAACTTTTTGAAGATATGTGATTTATATTGGGAATATTTTAGCCTGAACCAGTCGTGTTCCCGTTAATAAGCATCGGATAGCCAATATTAAGTCCTCATTTCAACTCCGCAACTACGCGTGGTGTACATTCAAAACTATAAGGGATTCTAATCCGAAAACTAAATAATTTCTTACAACTTTTCCCATATTTAGTATGGTTTGAAACATATAATATATATATAATATATATATAATAATAAATATAATTATATATATATAATATAAATAATATAAAATACTACCAAACGATAATATATAATCATATAAATAAAATATTATATAATATTTATAATATATTTATGATAAATATTGTATTGTAATAAAAGACAATATTAAAAAATCTATTTTCTTTAAAGATATTAGATAAATGCTTCGCGAATAGGAAAAGAAAGGTAATTTAAAAGAATGACAACGAATAATTAATCCAACAAAAAATTCAAGAAACATTTCTGTTTAATTAAATAAATATAATATAAAAAATATGAATAATTCAAATTAAAAAATCCACATTTAACAACAACATTAATAATACAATCATATATAAAATAAAGATAACCATATATAAATATAATAATAAATAATTTTCAGATTTGAAAATTTTATTTAATTAGGGGCTTAAAACAGGATTATATTTTAATAAAGGTGAAAGGTTAACGTGATTAATACTCAGACAAAATTCGAGAAATTGAATTTTTGGCTACATAACTCAAAACTGTCATAAAATATCATATAACTCGTTCAATTAAAGAAGAGATAGGCCCATTCGTTAATTATTTTAGATAATACTTCTCACCTCAAAAAATAACTAAAATTAACACCTCTCAAAATATTAAAAGTCAGACTAATATCACATAAAAATATACCAAAAACAACTGTCATCCTCCTTTACCATAAGAGATGCCTTACCCGACAACAACGCATCACGTTGATTATTAAAAATATGTACCAATTTAACTGCCCTGAGTCAGACTGTTCGTGCAACACTAATATATTGGTTACACGACGAATCGATTGTCAAGTATACAGGAGACATAATCAACATCTCAGAGCTACTCATATAAAGTTCCTCAGCAATAATTCATATTTGAACATTATTCAATATTTACGGACACACTATGTGAGTTAATAAAACTATATAATATTAGCAATATATTTTCTAAAACACTTCACAATATAAAAATAAATATATACGGAATCATGTGAAGCCAGAATAGGAAAACTTTTAAAATTGCGAGGGATACCTTTTAATAATATATATAATAGTATATAAATATAATAATATAAAATATATATATATATATAATATTAATATAAATAATAATATACCATAACAAATAACACACGCAGACCAGACATTATATATACATTTAAAAGTTTTTAATGTATTATCTGTTAGACTAAATATCATATTTGAATTATAATTATTAATATATTAATTTAAAGATACTCATTCGCTACAATAAGGAATTAATCGCTCTGAATGATGTCTCTCAGGTGTTAAGTTAATGACGAAACGCGTCGGGGAAAATGAATATATATCTTCTTTACTTATTCTCTAAATGTAAATATGATTTTCCTAAAGAATTATTTTTAAAAGAAAATTCCAAACTATGTTACATGAAAAATAACTTATTTTTAGAAATAACTTGTAGTTGGAAAATAAAATATCACAAAAAACTTGATATAAATTATAATTAATATAATCAATATAATAATAATAATAAAATATAAATATATAAATAAATAATAATATATAAAATTAAATAATAATAATAAAGGTATAATAATATAATAAATAATTAATTATATATTTTGTATATATTAGTTTTATATTATTATTATTATCTATTAATCCTATGATCTTATTAATTATGTTAGCTTATGTATTATATTCAGTTATATAGTATTATATATTATTATTATTTTATTATTATTATAATATTATATATTATTGAGCGATCATGTTTGTTAACTCGCTTTGATTTAATTGGTCTGATGTATACGTGCTAACATCTATGTGGTTCGAAGAACAGAATATACCTAGAAAAATCTATGTGTTCTTGTCAACAGGTACAAGTAATGATGTAGTATTATTATTATTATTAATAATTATGATTTATTTATATACTCTCATTATTATTATTAGTGTAACTCTATATTATTTAATATATTATTAATAATTATTTCATTAATCTATTATTATATTATTACATTATTATATGATATTCGCAAAAGAATATTTTTGCTAAAGTAAGCGACATCACTGAGGTTTTGGAGATTTCTCACAGTCGAGCACATACCGTTATATAACTATATTAATATATATAATGGTATATATATATAACTTATAATCAGATTAAGTTCAATACTTTGATATAAAAGTATATAAATATATATATAAGTAATAATATATATATATATATATATATATATATTATATAATAATATATTATTATATATTAAATTATTAATAAAAATAATAATATATAAGTATATAATTATATAATGAATATATATATGATATAATATTATATATATTAGAATAATATAAATGAATAGGTATAGAGGCCAAGGTATACCTATAAGTACAAAAATAATCACTGCAGAAATAATGGATACTTATATAGTAAACACTATTATCAATGACCGTTACCCTACGAAATATAATCCACGATATATATATAGGGTATGAAAACTACGTAATTCTCAAAGGTAATAAACATTAATAATATAATAAAACTAAAATATCATATAGGTAATATATATATATATATATATATATATATATATATATTTAAATCTTGTATGTCTACCTAACAACACTTTATCATAACCTAAACTTACAAAGGGGCCAAAACCCGGTTACAGGTCAAACCCCTAACCCTAGGGCAATTGATTTACACGTTACTTATGACAATAAGTAGAAGTTTGGAATATACACCGTTAAACTCAGCCTAGGACGGTAAATAAAATACAAAACGTTGTGCAGCTATAGACCTAATATCTCAAGAGATACACTATGAATACCATACATTAGTATTTAGTAATATACATGTTTAGCTCAGAAGTGACAATAAATTACCTATCTACTAAACCTAACAAATAGAGTATCTTCAGATTATAGTCGCAATAATACATCCAGACCACAAGTGAGAATAATCTACTTATAGCTCAACTCACTCAAATGATATATATCCTAAATGTTTCATGTGTGAGAGCGTCACTCTCTCTCTCTCTATCTCTCTACTCTACTTCTCTCTCTCTCTCCTCTGCTCTCGACATACTCGTACAGATTCAACCTGTACGGCTAGGTCACTAGTACACCACAACTACGTCACCGTCATGACATATATATAATATATTATATATATACTAGTACAGAGATTTATTTTTAATACTATATTTAATATATATACTGTGTATATATGATCGATTTTAATATATCATTGATTAATATATATCGATTAGATCTCCAATGTATATATATTATATATACGTACATTAGTAAAGATAAATTATATTATAGAATGTTTCACCATATAGGTTTAAATGGGTTGGAGGATGGTGGAAGAAATGATTGAATATTATATGATGTAATGATATTATTCCTAACAATACTCATCATCGATAAACAGTATGCATAATTTT
>JABUQX010069787.1:22500-49518 GCA_015478945.1 Trachelipus rathkii | reverse complement strand
GAGAAAAATTTACAAGTGGGTCAGTCTTTGCTTACTTCGCTTTGTCAAAAAGATAGTGAACCTAGATCTACCCCAGACGTTGGAACAGTACTTCATACAAGAACTGATGAAGCTCTTTTATAACTGGAGTAACTGTGAAAAATATAAAAACTCACCTTCACAGAACCCTTAGCCTTTTGGAAGGAACTTTGGCAATCTGTGATTAAGATAATTTGTTTATGGTAAAACTAAATTTTTATTGCTTACAAAGAAGGTGACAGTTACTTGGATATTACATTTGTTGTAGCTACCACTGGAAAATGATATTTCAATGTTGGATTTTTATTAGAGATACATATATAATGTCTATTCATCAACTATCTCTGTCCATTTGTATTTATGTAAAAATAGTAAGGACAGTAGAAATATGTGAAGTTGACTTTTGTGTGTTTTTGTGTTTATCCGTAGGTGTTAATTATGCTATCCAAATTTAAATGTCATAAAACGAGAAAATTAATCGAAATGAAGATTAGAAAAAAGATTTTAAAGATGATTTAAAAAATAACGAAAATAGGTAAATAATGTAATTACGAAGGAAATAATCTTGTTATTATTCTTTAAAACAGTTTTGAAGGAGCAGAAATTACGAAAGCCATATCTTGAATAAAAATGCAGGAAAATGGAAACACTACTGATGACGTCACGAATGACAACCAACATGGCGGACGTAACACGGAAAGCACTTCACTTGACATTTGGGATTCGTGCTGATAAGACTAGTTCTCTGTGTGCTCTGCGTAATTTAATATTTTGTTAGCTTTGTTTATGTTTCGTTCACAGTTTTTGTTTTAAAACCATCAACTTATTGTCTGAACCGTCATTCTGATAGGTAGTGATTTTGTCGTGCTCTGTACAACTTGTAGACCATTTATCAATAAAACTTTGAAGTCGATCATGTGTTGCATCTGTTATTTTAAACTTATATATCTCATTGAAAAAGTGCTAGAATTTTTGTAATAGCTAACTTTGTATATTTATATATCCATTCGGATTACAGTATAATTGAGACTTGTAATTTATTGGAAACCAACACTAATTTAAAAAGGATTTGAACGTATAAAAGTTGTAAATTAAATAAAATATAACAATATTATGAGTAAGTTATTATTTCGTTGAGCAGTTGGCTTTGTTTCCAGCTTTTGCAGTGGCAGTCAGCGTCAATAAACACAGATTATTATTTAAAAGTTGAGAAATATGCACACTGTCATTCGCATTTAATTATTCATAAACTTATTATTGTTTGAGACACAGATTTATTGTTAACGAAAACACCATTAAGTTTTACTGTATTTATGACTCTCTCTCTCAGCTCAGATTTATATTGTACAGATAAGTTATTAAAAATTTTTTTGTAGTTTTGCTTATTTATTATTTAAATAACTTAATTTAAAGTTGAAAAAGTAAAGCTTTTGTTCTGATAAAATGTTTTTAGTTTGAGTTCATTTTGTTTAGGAGATTTGGTTCAATATAATATTAATAGGAACGGCCATTTTGATTAAGAAACCGGCACGCCAATCTTTAATTTCAAAAGCACGCCATTTTGAAATGACAGTGATTTAAAACATCAACTTTCTGAATTGTTTAAATATTAAGGTGATTAGCTGTATCATCTTGACAGTTAAAAAACTTTTAATAGATTAACACTCATTATGGCTGAATCATAAATATGTGGTAAAAATATTTAATTCTGTTGATAAATAAAGTATAGTAGTCCTTGACTCGTCAGAATTATTTAAGACTTGACTTAATTTGGGACTTTGATAAAATTTTCAGTCAATTCAGTGAAGATTTTGAGCATTTTTGACTTCTGTACTGGAATTTAATTTATAGTAACCTTTGACAGTTAATAGATTGAATAGTACTTAGAAATTGCAAGTACTAAGTTATGTTGCATTAGTTTGACCTTTAAGCTTTGAAGAAAACAATAGGAACATTAGTTTGTACAAACATAGACTTATTGATTAGAATTAAATTTAATAGACTTTGACTATTTAACCTTAAGTATCGACTTTAAATGAGGGAACTCGACTTTTTTACTAAATTGATATTCGAACTTTAAATAGGCATATGACTTACCTTGATACTCGACTTGTTTTGACTTTTGTTGTCTAAACTTACCTTTGGTTAATTATTTAATCTTAGTTTTCAGCTTTGCTGTTTAGTTAGCTTTTACGTTTAACTTTTAGGAATTAGCTTTCGGACTTTAACTTTTAGAATTTAGCTTTTGACTTTAATTTTAGAATTTTAGCTTTCGAATTTACTTTTAGATATTTTTAGCCTTTCAGCTTGTTAATTTTTGAATTTAGCTTCAGATTTTAACTTTCCAGATTTGGATTTCAGTTTTGACTTTTCAAATTAGCTTTCGACATTAACTTTTCGAATTTAGTTTTCGGTTTTTAAAAGATTTGCCTTTGTTTGACTTAGTTTCGTAGATTGGTTTTGACTTTACTTGACTGGTCTTTCGATTTAAATTATATTATAGTCAATTGTTGCAGTTTTCGACTTTAGTTAGTGTGATCTAGTTTTGATATTAGACCCTTTCAAGATTATTCCAACTTTGATATTACAGTTGGATTTCAACTCGATTGAATGAAGATTTCGTAATCATTTGCTGAATTGACAGGATTTATTTTATTGAGTGTTTACGATTAATGCATATTTCTGACTGTGCATTATTTATAGTTTAACTCACAACAATTTCAAGGTGGATTGAATGTTTAAATACTTTAAAAGTTTGATAAATTAAACTTTATAACGGGTTACTGTTAGTCACAATTGACTTTGATTAAAGTACAAGTTGGTCTTGACTTGTTGCCTTTACATCGCAAGTAAAAGGTAACCGGTTTGGAAATATAACAAAGATTTAGTGACGATTTATTAAAACAAATTCATATGGTTAACATTTGATATAGGAATTGTCTTTATTTGAGATTTAATTTTAACTAGTTGGATATTTTTGGTTTAATGATAGAAACATCTTATAATTATTGAGTTAATTCGGATTAAAGTGATGAAGTATAGCATCTGAGAGGTTCTCAAAGTTCTTGATATCTGTAAAAAAGAGTTCTACGAATACATCTAACTACGGATATACTTAACTACAAACACATCTAACTACTGAGGATAGGAAAGAACACAATAATTTTGTATTTAAATTAGACACAACGCATGACGTTTTTCTGTTATCATGACCACTATTACGATTTTTTATAAGCTTGGCGCTTTTTCGAGTGCGGTGTCCATCTGCGCTATGTCATCGGGCCATTGGGCGTGCGCGTTGCTTCGTACGCTAACTATAATGGAGTGTCTGCTTGACTACTGAAGACGCTTCAGACACGATTAAAGGACGATATAATTTTATGAGGAATGAGCGGTTCTTCCTTCTTGACTAAATCTTTTTCTTCCTCAAAATCATGGTTCGATCATGCTTGTTGTCTGGCCATTCAGGCTAGGAGACAGTGCTATTGGGGTGGAACATTTCTCTCCTCCTAGCCTCTTTAGCCTTCAGCTTTAGAAATCTTGCTGGTACTCTGCACGAGCAAAACGGACTTTCATTAAAACGCAAAGTCCTGACCTCTTGGTTCCCTACATGACAAATTTCTCTAGCCTCTGCCAAAACAATCTCTAACAATTCTGTAAATCATCTTTCCTCCTCTTATCTGATGATTCTGTGTTAATACTCCAACCTGAAAAGCCAATCATCTCTTTGGCCTCCTATTTTCCTCTACAACTCACCTGGACGATTCTGGCATTCCTCTTCCTCCTCCTTCTCCTCTCAGGTTGTTCCCATATGCCTTTGCCTGAGCATTAATTTGAATCGGTGCACTGGGCATGCTGAAATCTTGAACGTAGGAAGGCGGGTGCCCGCGAGCATTGCCTCTCGAGTTCTTAGAGGGAGTTGCTTCCTGCTTGACCCCGCCCTCGTTCAACTATTATTCTCATATCCTCAATTACTGGCACTTTCCGCTCAGTGTGGAGCGGCATATGTCACCATCGAAAAAAGAGCTGTCTATCCTTCGTAACTATCGCTTATAGCTTTCAGCCGCGCTATTTCGAAGAGTCTTTTGAAACCATCTCAAATGTCACTTAAGCAAGCTCGATGTAGAATCTCATTCCTTCTTTTCGATCGCCAGGCTTTCGGCGCTCGATATCTACTGGCGATATACTTTCCTATTTAACAGATTTATGGTTTCCGCCCTTAATGGAACTATTGGGACGACTTGTTCGGTGGGCGCTTGACATATCAAGCATTTACCGGTATGCACCGTCACTGCTCTGCGAGCTCATTTCCTTTGTGTTTACTCCTCATTTCTTTCTAATGTCTAGCTTCTTTCGAATCGTTCAAAATCGACTGCTGTTTATAGGGTGATTATCCTCTTTCCCCTGTAAATAGTGGCGCTGCTCATGGTTCTAAGTATTCTCCTACACTATTCCTTCTTTTCATCAATGATCTCCTCAGATCTAACTCTGTCCACTTATATGCCGATGACTCGACCCTTATTACTTCAACTCATTTCAATTCTGCCTCCCTCTTTTATTTCAAGAATTGCCTTTCGTACTTAATCATTATAGCTTCTATTCTCGTACTAATAAAGATGATTAATGTATGGAAGCTTATGAAATTTGTAGCTCTTTAAAAGCTCACCTTGTTCAAATATCCATCGCAAAGACACCTAACTTTTTATCTCTTTGATGGTTCTCCGGTCTCTCCTGTTGACAAAATAAAAGTCTTCGACCTTGCAGTAAGAAAATATTTGTTATGAAAACCTACAAATGAATAACGTACTTGCCTAGGCAGCCTCAAAGAACAGGGAGTTCTGTTTAGAGCGTTTGCGAAAGACTTTTTTTTCTTTCAGTTCTCCAGCCTATCAAGGGTCTCTTCCGCCTTTATGGAGTACTGCTTTCAATCATCTGGGTGGCTCTGGTCTTCACCCGGCTTTTGCATAGAGTTCGATCAAGCGTCTGTTCACCGCTTTTGGATAGAGTCGTAGTCACAGGCCAAAAAACTTATAACATGTCCTGTATTTCTAGTTCACTTACCTTCCAATCTTTGCCACACGAATCGTTGCTTTGTCTCCTTCTCAATAGGTACTAGTAGCGGCGTGCGGCTAGAGGAAATTTCCACTCGCGTACCAGCACCTTTCACGACTCCCTTGTTGCACATGGGTGAAGAGTCTGCATATGAGTTTTGTGTTTGTTGATATTAGTAACTCCAGATAGTTCGCTGCGGTGCTTTTTCTTTCCTGCCACCTGTTCTGATGGAATTCTCTTCCATCATCAGTGTTTCCTACTCAATTTAATATCCCTCAGTTTAAAGCCGCGTCTGTGCTCATCTGGAAGTAATTTGCGTTAGATAGAAATTTTGGGTTCAAACAAACCCCCTCCTTGAATGGTTTTGCCCGTGAGACGCGTGAACAAACTGTAAAAAAAAAAAAAAAACTAAATTAAAAGGTTTCTAATAAGGAATTTCTTAAGCTAGCTGAAACCCACACAAATGCATCTCCGACAGGAGAAAAATGTGGATGAATGCATTAAAATAGCAATACCGAGGAGCTTGCTCGCTTGAAAAAAAAAAAAAAAAAGATTCACAAAGTGAAGCCGCCTTATCTGCAACCCCTGCAACTGATAGTACGAATGGGGCTTTTAGCAAATAAACTACTGAAGATGAGATTTGGAGTATTTAAGCCTTTGATAAGTTCATGGCCAAAATTGCATTTACATCACATTCACCTTCAACAGGAATAACACATAAGAACCTCACATAGAAATGAAGAGGACAGTCATCAGAGCAAAGATAATTCAAATTTGCAATCTTTAAGAGGAAATGAGGTTCTACGAAAAATGGAGAGTGCTGCCTACAGAGAGAATCCTTTCATGCGTGGCATGAACAATGCCAAGTTTTCATTATTATCAGTGCTTCAGGCAAATAATTATCACACCTCTTTATCAGTCGAGAGAGAGCGTTTTTATAGTGTAGGTAGGAATGTAAACACCCCAAAAAGGACACAGCTCTCACCATAAAGTGAAACCTTAATTGCAATCACAATTTGGAATTTTGAATTTGAGATATGAATGATATCTATCTTATATTAGTATTTTATTATATTATTATTCATGTAATTTGAGTAAAGCGTTTTTTTTTAATCTTTTTCAGCTAGATTAATTGAGTTCTCTTCTTTCATTATTTTTATTCTTTATTATTTAGCTAGTAAAAAATCTTCTTGTAAATTGTAATCATTGTTAAAACATAAAAGCTATAGTAGCTAAACTTTGTTAAACCTTACTGAAAATCGAGGAAAATTGAATATTTTTTGAATTAAATACAAATATAAAATATTATTTATTATGTATATTTGCATTGATTATTCTTTAAATTTCTATTTTAATTTATTAAAAATATATTTTTGGCCACAACCAAATATGAAATATAAAGACTAGAGTATTGGTGTACACAGGAATGCAATATTTGGTTGCCTAGCAGTTACCGAACAAATGTATATCTTATTACATGTGTATTTATTATATTAATTAAGTATCGGTATCGGTATCGTATTATATTAATTAAAGTATCCGTATCGGCCTCTTTTCTGGTATCGGTACCATCCCTAAGTATATACAGTACACAGATATATAATTATTTAATGTTTTATATTAACTACTAGATTTATATAATTGTATAAATTAAATATATATATATTTCTTAATATTGTAAATATTATACAACAATATATATATATATATATTTATATAATATACTGGGTATATATATATATATATATATATATAATATTATTATATATATATATTATATATATATATATTATATATATATATATATTGATATAATATATATAATATATATATTAATATATATATATATCAGAGCGACTCCTACACTCGTGCTACTCCTCGGAGGGAGCTAACAATTTAGAAACTATATATGTATACAAAATTTTAATTTTAGTTATAAAAATTTTCTTAATGTTAGTAGGTAGTAGGTGTTTCATATTTAAAATAAATTTTATGAAAATTACAATAAGAATATAAGTATAACCCGTATTAAATAACGCTTTTATAACCATTAAAAACGGAGGCATCTTTGCTGCTCTAAGAGAGAGCTGAACGTCTGACGTTTGCCGAATTCTGAATTTGCAGTACAAAATTTGTTAATAAATAGTGTTTATAATAATATGTTTAAAATTAACTACTACATTATAAAATATAACTTTCTAAAAAAATACAATATTTTAATAAAAAAATTAAATTAATTTAAAAAAATTTCTAAAAAACTTAACAATAATGGAAGTTAAATATTATAGATTATTATAATTATTATAAAATATTATAATATTATCGCTAACCATGTCACAACCAAGAGAAAACGTTTTTGTACATAGAAAACTTTTTAGAAGGAATATCTTATGGTACTTATATATAAATATATATATATATATATATATATATATATATATATATAGCTATATATCTATATATATATACCGTATATATATATATACTAGTAAGAGCGCACGATCGGTCGCTGAGAAAAGAAAGCGCGAAGAGAGGGATATTATTATATATATATATTATATTATATATATTATATATATATATATATATATATATATATATATAATAGAGAAGAGAGAGAAGAGCCGAGTATTAAAAAGTTACTGGAGTCGCCACTGATATTATATACCGGTATAAATATATATACTATAATATATATATTATATATATATATATTATATATATATTATATATATAAATTATATATCATATATAATATATATAGAGAGAGATAGAGAGAGAGACGAGTAGTTAAAAGTTACTGGAGTCGCCACAATATAATGTTATATTTATATATATATACTATTAGTATTATATATTATATATAATAGATATATATATATATATATAGATATATATATATATATATATATATATATATATAATATATATATATATATTATTATATTATACTATATATATATTGGGAGAACAAATTCTTTAAATTAAAATGGTTAAAAGTATTAAAAATCTGATTATAATTATGAAACTTGCATAGCACAAAAACATTTGACTATAGAGAGTCACCCCCCAACCCATGAGTTTGGGAGAAATATTGAAAGCCTAATTATATTCCATATACCCAGTCATTCTTATTAAAATTGTTGCTTTTTCTTCTAGATATAAAAATATTTTTGTTTTATTAACCATTAAGGTAATTACATTACGGTTGGTTAACTGGCATTAAGCCAATTAATTCTAGAAACTCATGATGTAATTTTATATATCAAACTAAAACAATAGGGCTGGGAAATTAAATTAAATAAATTAAAACATTTTTAAATTATTTTTAAAATTAAATATAAATTATGAAACTTGCCTAGGTTTGATTAATTCTGTTGGAATAAAAAAGTAAAAATGGATTACATTCCTGTAGGTAATAATATTGATAGTATTATAATATACAATATCTCAGTATTCCAATATACAGGTATATTTAAATAATACAGATAAACTAAAACATTTATCTAGCAATATAAAAAATAAGCATACATAAGATCACATTGGTTCTTCGAAGACTAGTCCAGTCAAAGCTGCATATTATCAACATTTGCTCATGCAACATATACAACCTTACACCTCACCCAAAGCTTGTCAATACCTAAATGGCAAATAGTAATGATACGCCAACTTACTGACAAATAAAAATAAAAAAACTATAGCTAAGGTACATGTAACTCCTGAACAAGTCGGTTGGGAAAATTTTCTTAATCAAAAAAGGGGACTAAGCAAAACTTCATTTTGAAGAAAAACTATTTTTTTTTTAAAACTTTTTAGTTTTTAAAAAAATTTTTTGAAAATGGTTATTGAACTATACAAAGAATGGTCTGTACAAAAAACTTACTTGCCTTTTGTTTTTTTTTTTTTTTTTTTTTTTGATTCCAAATAGGTTATTTTCAAAAAAGAATTATTTCTGAAAAGATGAAAAATGCAATAATTTTTTTTTGATCATCCGATCAAAGTCAATTTTCAGAGCCTTACTATAGTATGTATGTACGAATGTTTTTTTAAGATCATTTGCTTATTATATCATATTTTATAAATCTGTAGTCTGCCTATCTATTATTATATATTAATTACTTAAATATGCCTATTATGTCATGAGTCATGACTATCAATACAGTTTTGCCTCTGGGCATGGTTGTCAAATTTAAAAAAAAAAAAAAAACATTAAATAAAGGTTGTATCTCCTCGACTATAAAACGCCCTGAAATTATCGATATTGCTGCGATGACTAGAAAAAATTTTGTTCAACATAATTTCAGTCAGTGGCCTAAATGACTATGGTTAATTGCCAATAATTAACTTAATCCTACTCGTAATGGACTGAATGAAAATCAGTATTACAGAACCTACAGTCCAAGTTTTAACTTGAAGCTGTGACGACTGCAAGCTTTGGCTTAATTTAATGCTGAACTGCTAGTTAGCCTAGCCTTGACAGATTAGCCTCTCATTTTGATCGCCAATTAATCACGTATTTTCATTTACAACTAGCTTTGAACTATAAGGAATCAATAACTTCCCATAACCTCAATTATGTTCGGCTGACAATGTTTGAATTTAAATATATAAATTTTAAATATATTTAATTTACTTTTACATCTTACTTTGTTTGTCATGACTGTCCCTTGAGGCTCAAGTAGAATACCATTATCTTTTAAGCAAGCTCACAAGAGGCAATGACATTCATTCAGTAGTGGGTATTGGAGAATGTCTTGTATGCCAAAATAAATATTTAGTACGGTATGTAAACTCATAATACTGAAATATTAAAAAACAAACAAAAAAAAAACAAAAAATTATTGTTAATAATTTTTTTCTCACATCAAAATTAAGTTTTTTTTTTTTTTTTTTGTCCCACCCTTGCTGTTCTGCTGCCCCCAGAGATACATCAAAACTGATGTTCATGCTGCAAAGTATGATGAATTCAATAATACAAGAGCTGTTTTAACCGCACTTCTATTTACACTATTCTGTGCTTGTGTTATATATTTATATTATAGGCAATCGTCGCCTCTTAGTTAGGCGATGTCCTGACTCTGATATTATATAATATATATATATATAATATATATATATATATTATAATGTATATATACTATATATATATATATATATACTATTATATTATTATATATATATAGTATATATATATACTATTATATATATATATTATTGTTCCTCAGAATAAATTTACAAAATATTACAGACCTTGTTTAATATATATATATAATGTCACCAGGAAGACTTTCATTTGATTGAAAAGAAAACGAGTTGCCTAAAAATGCCGTACTGAAATATTGAATAACATTGCCGAGTTCAGAGAGAATGGAAGAGACACTTTGGAACCTCGCCTCCCACCAGAATTACAATAGCAAGACTCCGCGAAAAGTTTGATAATGATGGAACTGTTCAAGATGTTTGTCAAAAATATTCTGGAAGACCCCCAACTGGAGGTCTTCCTAGTAATCATTCCGCCATGTTATCTCCATCCAACACTTTAGAAAAAAATGCAAGTGTGCCATCAGTAGAGAAAATGTCTTGTACAACACCTGACAAACCACAACTCTCTCCAGAAGCTCAAAAACAAACTTCTTCAATATCAGGAGGTGAGAAACATTCATGCGTGCCAAATGAAAAGCAAGCTTTTGTACCTGCAGAAAAACCTTGTGTTACAACTGAGAAGCAGCCATTTGTACCAACAGAAAAAACAACATTTATTCCAAATGATAAGCCAGTGTATACTCTAGTTGAAAAAAACTATGGCCAAAATGAGAAGATGGTATATGCCCATAATAATAAGATGGTATACAACACCACCCCCAATGACAAACCAGCACAGTTCACTGGAGAAAAGCTATCATACCTTCCTAATGAGAAATATCCTTTAACTCAACAACAGTATAGACAGATATCTACACCACAGTATAAACCAATTTCTGCC
This sequence comes from Trachelipus rathkii, assembly GCA_015478945.1. Lineage (NCBI taxonomy): Eukaryota > Metazoa > Arthropoda > Malacostraca > Isopoda > Trachelipodidae > Trachelipus > Trachelipus rathkii. The sequence continues at coordinate 38,465 of JABUQX010069787.1, read as the reverse complement.
CAGCAGTATAAGCCACAACAATACGTTTATGACAATGCTCTGGCTCGAGAAAATCTGGTTCAAGGACATCAAAATAGTTGGGGTGTTTGATACTTTGTGTTTTGACCACCTGCCAACCTCACAGTTGGCAAGGCCCAACTCATTTAAAATCTCTGAGGCTTTGAAAAAAAGTTAGTAAATAAATTATGAATTAAGTAAATTATTGACGTACGTATTATATATATTCATTTGTAATGTGCGTATTTCTTACTCATATTAGAATAATGGAATGACAAATAACAGTGTGTGTGTAAATATGGATTCCTGTAATGCCTGAATTAAAAAATAATATTCAATGCGTCACAAATAAACTTATAAATTCTCCAGTGATGCAAAAAAAACAAAAACAAAAGAACAGGATTTACGAATATGGCATTTCATTTCATAATTATATATACTATAATATATATATTATATGATATATATATATAAATTAAGGTTTATTTTTACATTTTATTTTAGATTTTAGTATTTTAGGAATGTTTTGTTTTTATAATTCATTTACTATTATACATAAATTATATATATATAATATATATATATATAATTATATATATATATATATATATATATATATATATATATATACTATATTAAATATGTTATATAATTATTATATATATATATATATATATATATATCATATATATACTATATATTAATATATATATATATATATATATATAAAAGGATACTTCTCCCCATTTTTAAGTTCTTTTCATCCCTTCTTTCTCGTTACTGACTTGAAAAGACTTGTTTATTCTTGTGTCTGATTAGAAAGACTCAGATGTTTAAGAAGAATTAAATGATAATACGCCAATATAATTCTGGCATGTAAATTTGAATACCTGCTAGGTTTGAGGTGCATATAAAATTTAGATTTATTCCTTCACCTCTTTACAACTCTTGCATTTCTTTCACCTTGAAATGGCTTGTTGGAGGTTTTCTTGTAAAAAGATGGATATTTTGTTAATTACATACTTTACTTTACAAAAAAGAAAAAAAAACAATTAATTAAATAAAAATTTTGTTACACACAATGTATATAGACTATATAAATATCTATATATATATATATATACTATTAATATAACTACTATACTGTAAAGTCAGTATATTATATATTATATAATATATTATATATATATTTCTAACTCCTAATCCACTTATTATTCAGGATGAGACCCAGTTATTTTGTTTTTTTTTCTTTTATTTTATGTGATATATACAATATTTGATAAGAGTAGCATTTTTTATCCCCCCCCCCCCATTCAGGGGGGATGTATGAAGTTTATTTTAGGTAACAAGGAAAGAAATTTTGATTTTTCATGTTGCCTCATATACCTTACCTTTTAAGTAGCAGCTTCATTCTTCGTTTGTAGTGATGTAATACTATAATGAAATCTTGCTACCTAAAATCTAAATATACCCGAATTGCACACAAAATTGTAGCAGTTGAAAGAAATGTGATAATATTAAGTTGTTTCACTTTTATTATTATTATTATTATTTTATTATATATTATTATTATTATTATTATTTTTATTATTATTATTATTACCCCACCCCTCTATCCTCTTAGTTCTAGTGAAATTAATATATATAAGAGTGAGCTACGATTTTATTACACTGGTGGATTCACCTGCATTAATTATACATTACATATATATATATATATATATATATATTATATATATATATATACTATAGATATATATATATTATATATATATAATATATATATATATTATATATATATATATATATATATTATATATATATATATAATATACTCGTATATATATATATATTTCTGGAGATGGCATGAATATAAAAAACTGCTGTGTATGCTTCGTGGCAATTCAAGTTGTGAAGATAGCTGACCTCATTAGCTGATTTTTTCAACCATTCTCTGCCTGATTTGTAGTTACTATATATTTATTTATAATATGTATAATTATATATATATATATTATATATCATATTATATTATATTATTAATATATATATAATATATTATAATATAGTGATTATTATATATTATTATTGTAATTATAATATAAATATATTATAATATATATATATATAAATATACTAATATATGTGCACAAATATGAAACTTAGATAAATATATGACAGAAAGAGATATATTATATCATTATTAATCAAGAGATATTTTATAAATATTTTGTTTTAAATATAATAAGTTTATTATTCTTCTTTTAAGATTAATGTATTAAAATTATTTATATAAAGATTCATCTTTCTCTATAGCTTTGCTTTTCACCGGTTAATAGAATATATATATATATTATATATATTATATATATATATATAATATATTATATAATATAATAATAATATATATATAATATAGAATATATATATAGTATATATATATATATTTTTTTGTGAGATATATATATATATATATTATATATATAACCCTTATAATATTATATTATAATATATATATTATATATATATTATATATTATATATATATATTATTATATATATATAATATATATATATAATTATATATAATATATATATATATAATAATATATATATAATTATATATAATTATTATATATATATATATATATTACTATATATATTATATATATATATATTATATATTATATATATATACTAATATATATTAGCCTTTTCATTGGAATTTACCGCCGGCCGGAATTTGACATTTTTTTCCGTTTCCGGTTCGGCTGGAATTTTCAAAATTCTGGCCGGAACCGGAATTAATAATTTACTTCTGAGAAAAATTTGCTGGAAGAGATTTATATAACCCATAGCTCATCTTATAAGTAAAAGAAAAACTCACATATTGCGTGAATTTTTAAACGCTTTTCCTCAAATATATTTCCTGTTTCTGAAATTTGACAATATTTTCTCTGAATATATGAGGATGAGACTGAAAGGAGAGTAAGATATTTTGGCTAGATACTGTGTTATTTTGGATTTAGCTTTGGTCATTTCCACAATAGTAAATTCTTCTTTCCAGATTAGAAATTGAATTTTCTGGTAAAAATTTCAATTTTCTTAAGAATTTCACCTTTTGAAAGCACTGATTTTCCTTTTTTTCTTTTTCTTTTTTCCGACTGATATCATTTTCACTTCTTCAAACTTATAAAAACAAGTAACTTTCCAGTAAATTTCTTTTCTTAATGCTCCTGTTGATTTTGAGGTACTTGGAAAATCTAAGTTTATTGTAGATAACGCAGTTTTCATGAAAATGATGGATGACTCATCGCCGAACCTTCTTTTGTACTGCTTACTACTATATCATTTTCTACCTTCAATTAGTTGCAGAATTTCTTCAAGATTCATTTTCACTCAATTCTCTTTTTCCATTAGAAAATAAAGTCATTTGTATCTTGGGTCTACTACAGTACGTAAAACAATTATCTTGTTTTGATATATGTCTATTTATCCTTTCTCTTTTTTATTCATAATCTAAACTCTAATGCCTTCCTTCAGCTCTCTTTTTAAAGTCTGAAGTTGCTGCTCATCCTCAGGAGTTTGCAGAGATATGCTACGAGAGCTCAAATATTGAGAGAATAATTGATGGAATATAATTGATTTTAGCCTTATAGTTCCGTAACATGAGAAATGGTTGCAAAACCTAGAATTTCACAGTATTTTGCCAGTTTAGCAGTCAAGTGTAATATTGTATTGTGTTATTATATAACTTCAGAGTCTTTTAAACATTCAATTCTTTCTAGAAACAAATATGTGCTATTCCACCTGTGTATCTAACATCTTGAGATAGCATTAATGTGAGCTTGCAAGATGTGGATCAAGTCTCTCTTTGTATTTTAGTTCATTACAGCTTAAAAACGGGAATGATTGAAATGGTACAAATATTCCCACATTTCTTTATTAAATCACATGCACTGTTATTTGAGAAAATATCTTTAATAACAAATTGAATTTATGAATAAAACAAAAAAGCTTGTGTATCCTGCTAAATCATTCAGTTCCAAGTTCATGTTATATGCCCCATCTCGAAGGATCAAATGGATTTTTTAGGAGGAATTTCCAATTATCGTCCATAATTTCAAAAATTCATAGTGATTTTTTAATTCGAGACATGAGAACCTGGGAAATACTTACAATGGAGTAACACAGTCCATTTTTTAACTCGCTGTAAGCCAGAGTCAGCTTAAAGAAATAAATGGACTCGTTTGAAATTATTATAGCTCTCGTATATATCTGAATATAGTAAATTGATAATTGATCAGTTAGATTAACTTCTCGAATGACACTGCATCATAATTTCCTTATGGAGTTTGGTAAATCTCTACAAATGATTCTTCCTACTAGAATAAAGTATTTTGGAAGATAATTAACATGAAATTCTATGAATGGATTCTCTTCTGTCCCTCTGAATGGCTGGGTTACTAATTGCGATAAAATTCATTATTTTTCTGTATTTTGGGTCATCGATATGCCAAATCTTTTTTGGGAGAAACTCTCCTTAAAACTCTCTTCTGTCCCTCTGTGGCTCTTGTGATAATTTGTGGTGTAATCTCAATAAAATGGTTACCAATGTACTTACCTACTTATTAATGCGAAATTTTTGGGGACTCATAGATATTTCTCTCGAATGATGATTTTCCATATGTTCATGAAGTGCGTTGTACTAAATATAAATCTCATGATTGAGCTATATTAAATAAATATATTTTTTTTTACATTTTAATAGGTAAGAAAGTATAAAGAAATTTCCGTTCCGGCCGGAAATTTTTTTGTGATTCCGGCTAATTCCGAGTTCCGCCGGAACTGCAAATTTCAGTTCCGGTACACCCCTAATATAGTATATATATATATTATTATATATAAAATATAATAATATATAATATATATTATGATATACATTTAGATCACACTACCTTAAAGTTGTGAGAAATCTCTGTTTTAAGGTATGTGTACAGACCACACGGGGTTTTCCACAATCAGAGGAAGCAGGTTACAGTCATTCGTTCACTCGATCTCTGCAAAGCAAAATTCAAAGAGATTTGGATTACGAAATTAAGATTCTGGTTAATAATAAAAAAAGTATAACCCTAATATTAACATACCAAAATCACTATGTTTAAGAATATTCAGTTCTTGAAGGTAAGAGAAAATATTACTGTTAAAAGCTTTTGGGAGATTAGATAAAATATGGAATAGTAGGAAAACAATGATTACCCAGCAAAAAAATTCCTATGGGTTTTAAGATAAATTATCTTAAAACTAGATACCTGATAAGTTCGTTCGGCCATTTTTTTCTTAGTATTCCGGTATGGTTATATGCCGTACTTCTTACTCTTGGGTGAAGAATTATGGAAACTTTTAGCATAAAATAATAAACTCTTAGTTTCGAATATATAAAAGGTTCTATAAGGAATTATTCCTTAAAGCTAGCTGAAACCCCACAAGAAGTGCATCTACGACGTAAACCACTTCATAGAATGCATTTAACATAGATAACGGAGGAGTTGCTCGCATACAAAAAAAAAAAGATTCCAGACGAAGTCCGCCCTTATCAAGCAAACGCAACAGCACTGATAGTATATCAGTATATTTATTTGCTTTTCAGCAAATAAACCTACTGAATATGAAGGGATTTGGATATGTTATACTTTGATAAGTTCTCAGCCGAAATTGTATGTGACATCATTACCTTCAAAGGTGAACTAATCGAAAAAACTGAAGACAGAGCGACATGGAGCAAATATAATTCAAATTATCAATCTGTGAAAAAGTGGAGATTAGTCTACGAAAACATGGAGATTGCCTACAGAAGAGAATCCTTTAATGCAGGTGGTATGAAATGGGCCAAGTTTTCCATTATTAATTATCAGTTCTTGCAAGCAAATATTTATCAAGTCGAGGGCGAGCTTATTTTTAGTGTAGGTGGAATGTTTTTAAACACCCCAAAAAAGAACAGCTCTCGCAAAACTAGTGAAAGTGTATGTTTTTGCATCACCTAATTTGAGAATTTTTGATTGTAGTATTGCAACTGTAATCTGTCTTATCTTAAAGGAGTAGATTAATTATATGTCATGTTTGAATAATTACCGTTTTTTTATTTTGTCTTTTCAGCTAATTAATTTTATCTCTTCTTTCATTTATTTTTATTCTTATATTGTAGCTAGTTAAAGTATCTTCTTGTAAAATTGTAATCATGTTAAAACATAAAGCTAGTAGCTAAACTTTCTTAATACTTACGAACATGGAAGTGAATATTTTTTGAATAAAACACAAACATAAAAAAGTTCATTAATATTATATTGCATTTATTATTCCTTAAAGATTATATTTTAATTTATAAAATAAATTACTTGGAATCAACAAATATGAATAAATGACTAAGTATTGGTTGTAACAGGATGCAATCTGAGTTGCTTTAGCAGACACAAAGGTTCTATCTTACTACAGGTTAATTTATATATTAAGTAAAATATCAGGTATCGGCTTTTTTTTCTTTTTTTTTTGTTATATCGGTAGATCTCTATTTAAACCCACGGAACATGAATATTCTTGAGATTTCTTTTTCTTATTTGCTGGGTATGAACATAAAGTGGAAATGACTACGCCGAAGGTCCAGTTAGAGGACAGTTCCATGAATTTTATGTGAAACAGATTGCGGCGGCTATGCGACGCCAAAATTTGCCATATGGGAAGAGGGTCTCGTGCATAATATGCTGTGAATGATATTGTGTGCCGATACGGAGGCGAAGAAGCGCTTTGTCGGTGAGAGGAACACCACTCACAATGTCGCCCTTTTATATTCCAAGTTTCGCCCCTGCGCTGATCACTCCGTCAGCCACTCTTTACCGATAAGACGAAAGCACTTGTCGAGGCAGAGATATAATGTTGCATGGTAGCGACCTTGTCAATGATTACGAGAATACCTAGAACAGCTTCCCGAAAAGAAAGAGGCTGCCATTGCCTCTATTTCAGCGATTCAGTCTGCCAGTTATCCCTACGGGAGAGAGGAGTGCCAACATTAATATGATGTTTCTTACGAGAGTGTAGCAGCCGAAGAAATTGTATTTACGGCGAGATACAATTGTTTTTTAAGAATAGGGCCTTTAAGTGACTTGAAGGCGCTGAGGCGAATCTGAAATAAGTTAGCATAAGAGTGTTTGTTAAGAATAGAATTCGAGAAAAGGCGTCATTATAGCCACTAATTTGGCCGATAAATTGAAGCATGAGGCGATGGACGTGTGCGTCAGGAAAGCACGCGACGCCACCACACTGCCCCCTGTTTTAGAGCGTCAGTAAACACTGGAATAAAAATCCACTGGGAACTGCGGAATGCGACAGGAATAAATGCTTTAAACAGCGTTCAACGGACGGTCGTAAATTGATCGATGTCAGTACCAGAAATTGAGCGGAATAGCAAGGTGATATACCTTCATCATAAGAAAGCAGCACCTTTTGCAAAAGGATGCTTGGCGATGTATAAACTGATTGTTTGCCAATGTGCCAGTGAGCGGATTTGAGATATTCTTGCAAATCGGTGTTAGAGCAGATGTATTTGGGGTTTTGAAGAGAGATTACTTGGTGCACATGAATGTATTCCCTTCTGAAGAGCAGGAGTTGGCATCACATCGATCAACTTCAAGCTCACCGGGGGTACGATCGGAAGGCTCCAGTGGCAAATGGAATCGCCTTGTTTTTGGAGTCTAACAGTGTAGTTAGAGTTTAGGAGCTCTGGCAATATATTACGCAGCCCATAAGTCCAGCATTTGTTCGGGTTAGGTCGACTGTAGAGATGTTAAAAGAATGCGATCAGCTTCCCCAATTTTGGGGCGAATGAACGTAATAGTCAAGATGCAAGCAAAGTGTTTTCGAGTTTAATATGCAGTACGTATGTTAGGTGTCATCTAGAATGAGAGCCTAGAAAATGTGACGTCGTTACAGGAATGCGTAACCATATAAGGTAGAATTGCGGAAGGAAGGTGGACAATTCTTCTATTCCATTTTTTTCTTACATAGTTACTGTTGAGTTTTTGTGGGTGAGAAATAGAACCCATGGGAATTTCCCATGTGAAATATTTATCCAATAGCTATGTTAAAGTTGCCGATCAAGAATTGGCAGTCTGGCCCGGCAATATTAGAGCACGCAGGTCATCAAAACATACAGAAAAAAATTGCCGTACGCTGATCAGAAGGCAACAATGTCTTGAGTTCGAGGGCAAATAAGAATAATACTCGAACACTGCCATGCGGAACGCCTTCATCCAAGAATAAAGTGCGTGATAGAACAGAAGAGCACAGAACCTAGATGGATCTGTCGTGACAAAGGCATTTTAATAAAGAGAGGTGTCCTCGGAAACCAAGCGAGTGCCGAATTTAAGGAAAACCCCATATCTCCACGATCTGTCATAAGCTTTTTTCAATGTCAAAGAAGACATCAAGAACCATTCCACCAGTGAGAAGGCTTCCCGGATGTCGATCCAGTTTTAACAAGGAATCTGCGTCGAACAAATTTTACGAAAACCTTATGGAAATATAAAAAAGTGCCTGACAACTCCAGAAACAAGGAGAAGACGGCCTGAAACCATTTTCTCCATTAATTTTAAGTATGACAAGGTAAGCGGAATTGATCTTTGGTTGTCCGTCAACTTTGGGTCTTTTCCCAGGTTTGGAAATAGATATTACAAAAGCTGTCCAAATAGATTGGAAAAGAGGATTCGATCAAGATTCTGTTATACAGATCCCAGCAAGAAACGCTTGAGGAGAGTAGTGAATAAGCAGATGCAGACCACTATTAACACGCATCCACACGACCTCTTTCACAACCTACGCCCCTGAAAGCCATTCATTTGAATTTATAGAGCTACAGTCGATTGATAATTATAATAGTTGAAATAAATTACTGAAATATATTCAAATATAATTTTTCAACTCTCTCTCTCAGCATTTAATCTCCAGTTTTCAAATAGATCAATAACGGTTACCAATAAGAGGGATTCACTGGCAACAATTAGGCGGAAGGCGGAGAAGCAAGATAATTTTTAGCTAGTCTGGAAAGATCAGTGATACGTCTCTTCACGCATCACCCACTATAACAATAATGTTCTTCGGCATGGTAAGAGTCTCATTTGACATGATGTCGACTATTTTTTGGCACTGCTCATACAGCTGTCCTCTTTCATCATCAACTGCCTACATGACTCGGTGCTTTTGTGGCTGTTTTAAAGAACGTTTTGATGTTTTTCGTTTCCCCCCCCCCCCCGACCTTTTTATTTACTTCGTTTTCGCCAACGTTACTTTGAACCTCTCCTTAAAAAACTTGAAAATAAAAATTGTATTGGTATTGTTTAGAGTTCAAAAGTACGTTAAATGGAATTAATAAAGTTCGTTGCTCTCCTAACGCAAAATTTTTAATTTCACTCAACTATCGTCCCTCATTTTTGTTCCTCGACTGTTATTGTCTGATCACACAATACTCTCTTCAGAATAATTACGAGAAGAATGACGTTCGCTATTGATGACTAGTTTTTGCTGATTATATTATCATGGTGATATCTTCAAATGGTTGGAGTATAGTAATACAGCTGGTTAGAATAGAATTGTCAAGAAATGTTGACATCTATTTTATCATTAAAGTGGCAGTATAAGAGCAGTCGGACTCGTTAGATTCTTGCATCCTTATAATCATTTGCACAGTGATGTAGTAAATTTGAGCGTGACAGCTTCATGTAGTACTAAACGTTATGGAACATTAATTCTAGCCTGTATTTTTCGGTTATTCTTGAGCCATGGTCGAATGATTAAAGTGTGCTTCAAATGAAATACATTTTGAGAACATAGCTGACTGCTGTTTTAGTTGGCTCACTATTTCTAATGTTAAGGTTGCACTTGATGACAGACCAAGTTTGAGTTATTCACTCGAATATACTGGCACTAGCATCTCTAGTGACACTGTGGAACGGTATCGTGGAGATGAGTTCATTTCTCAAAAACATTCCATTAAAATACCATTACCTGAGATATTCACACATGTTGACGTTCAGAGTGATTTCAAAAAACACACCGAATTGGGTTTGAAATCCTCCGTCTTCGCATGGTAGTCAGAACAACAAGAAACATGCTGGTTAAGTATCTGACCATTCGTTGGTGGCAAAGCTTAACCTTGGTATGTTGAAAAGGATACTTAATACTGACAACTTAGTTTAAGTGTGTGAAACTGATCGCGAATTGATGGAAATTGAGATCAATGTTGAACTGTATGCAGACAGATTTCTCTCATGAGAAGTAGGTTACAGTACAAATATATATGTGAAACAGCGGTTTTATTTTAGTACAGCAAACTATTTTAGCTATGTTTCGGGGTATACCTACAGTATATTTATAGGGAACCATCGTGAAACTCCTTTTATCAAGCCAGTCAATTTTTTCAGCTAGCGCCAACTTTCAACATGGTGTGATGTTACGATAGATTCCTGTGATTTTGTTCGAATAAACTAATTTTTAAAAAAAATTCCTTAACTTATTTAACGGACTTTAAGATGATGATGTAGTGAATGACTAAATGAATACAAGTTTCCTTTTGGTAAGATTAAAAGTTAGAAACTATGATAGGGGTTCAATATCTTTCTATACCCAGAACCCAGATGCTACATTTGGTTGACACATTCGGGAAAATGAATTTTTTCCAGATTTTTTATTAACTTTCCAGGATAGCTAATCACAATCATCTTTTGAATGTTTAAACTAACCACTATTATACCTAACTCATAAACTGCAATTTTATCTCCTCTGTAAGGTTTGACATCCATTGGTTTGCAGGAGTACAGTGTAATAGTATTACGCTCTGCCTCGTGTGACTTTTGTTAGCGTACCCCACGTGCCCTAAAGAGTAAATTCAAAACCCCAAGTAAAGATGTTATCTAATTGCTCATAATGTTATTCTATATATAATAATATACATTTAATACAAAGATAATGAATATAAAATTGCACAGAAGCTTTGGGAATAATGAGGTTTGCAATGATGAAATTTTTTACTTTGTTTACCGATAAGCAACAAAGATTTCACTTCAAAAATTAGCATCCACCTGAGTGAGTACCAAGGGGACAGGCAAAACCATATGCAACAAATATGGTACTATTCGCATTTTGCAAATAGTCGTGCAGAGTCAACCTAATTATGGAGAGAACAACCTCGAAGCATATCTATTAGTGGTTCCTTTATGCTTTTTTTTTTTTGATCATGGAATCCAAATCTCACGGCTATTTTTGAGGAGAGAAAGTACTCAAAATAAATTTCAACGTTCTTGTAAATATTACTGCAACTTCTAGTTATTCAGCGCCAGTACGTCTGTTTTCTCCTCCTTTTCCACATTCTAATGAACAACTTGTCTCACATCAGGCCGAAATCAATCCGTATCTGTTATCAAAAAAGCTTCAAGCTATTTCCCAATCGGAAGACGTTGCATCTTCATCCTCTCAAGGTAGTTGGTGGTGGTGCCGTACCTGTTATAAAAAGCCTTCACCCAGCTCTCCTTTCGTATCCCCATTTCCCCAATCGGAAGATGTTGCATCTTCTTCCTCTCAAGGTAGTGGTGGTGGTGGTGCCAACAATGAAAGAAGTGGTTCTCAAGAACCGGAAATCATGACTGTTGAAGAATATAAACAACGGCAACTTACAGAAATTAATAGAGAGAAAAGGTTAGACCTTAAGGAAAATGATTGATTGATAGCAAAAACGAAGGCCAAAGTCATTTTCTGAGCACTTATTGATACCTCCTGTAAATATTACTGCAACTTCTAGTTATTCAGCGCCAGTACTAATACTCCTACTAACACTATTTCAAATCCCATTTACTATAGCCAAGTAAAACCTGCAGATTTTGAAGTAAAAATAATAAAAGAAAATTCAAACCAAGTGAGCAAAATCAAGACTGAATCTCATGCTTCTTTTGTACAAAAGTCTCCTTCGCCATATATTTCGTCAACGGAAATTAAAACTCCAGCAATAAGGGAAAAAGAAGAAGAAACAAAGCTTAGAAAGGAAAATGAGATTCGAGATGAAAAAATAAGAAGAATGCAAGAAAGACGCTATGAGGAAAAGATAAAGAAAAATTTAACCTCCGTAAGAGATAAAAGTTGCCCTCCAGGCACAAATTGTGACGGAGCAAGACAGATAGATACTGCAACAATAGAATCAAAAGAACGCAGGTCTAGAGAACGCTTTAGGTCCGTTCCTAGAGGAAAAATAAGCAGAGATAGAAGTTGTCCAACTAACTTTGATAATTTAGAATTTCAGAGTATTCATAAACCTAATCTGGAAGAACAAGCAGCAAAGGACAAAACTACTTTAGCCATCTCATTTATATCATCAATGCTTAGAGATTTGAATATTGGAAACAGTGATCATCCTGAAATTGCAAAGAATGTACCACAACTTCCACAGAGTAATAATCCCGATTCAAAAGTATATACGGAGACCGAAGCAAAAAAACCACCGCAAAAAAGGGCCGGTAAACAATATCTGCAACAACAACAACAACAACAGCATATCCAAAATTCTCAACAACAAACACAGCAACAGCATCGTCCTCTACAGCAACAACAACAAAGACCCCAGCAGCAGCAACGACCCCAGCAGCAGCAACGACCCCAGCAACAACAACAACAACAAACAACAACTACAACAACTATCAACAACGTAACTTAACACACACACACACACACACCACACGCTACAAGTAAACAACAACAACCACTCCATCCCTCTACCATATGTGATATATATGCCCGAGTGACTATGGTGGAGACTAGATTATAGTGAACATCTAGTCGAATAAGACAGCATTACCCCACTAAGAGTAGAGTGTTACAGAGAACGCACTAGTATAAACTCAGGCCGCACAGTGTCTATGAACATATAATATAGACCATGTAACAAGTCTGTCTCAGTGATAGTACGACGTACTACTGTCCTTCTGTCCTAATGCAGTATGAGCGAGCACACACTGTAATAAGAAGGCCTGGACGTCTCATCGTCACTATATATGGGTTACCTCTACGGATAAGTATAAGCTAGGATAATCGAAACGACTATATTAGTTCATGAAACCAGAAGACACATAGCACGTCTCTCACGCACGCATTATATATATATATATATATAATCCCCACACCGCCTCCACCCTCGCACCACCGCGCATGGTCCGAGTGCTCGAGGTGATGCGGACCCTCGCCAAGTGAGATGAGTCCACTCGACGACGCATCTCATGTGATCTCATAGAAATAGAGCTTATCCTACAAGGTATATACGGATAGAGCACACCCTGTCAACACAAAGACAGACTCACGCACCGGAGAGAGAAACTTATCTTTGCGTTCGACGGTGTACTCGAACCACTTATCCACAATAAAGGAAACACACAGCATCGACTACTCGCAAGCTCGGACTCTAAGCTTATAAACGGATATACTTAAGAGATTAAAAGGTGGTTTAGAGGGGAAAAAATAAGGTCGAGTGAGCTTTGCTTATATACACCAAGTGAATGGATTAACCCGATAGTCGATAGAGTGTACATCCATTACGGCACTGCAGCAGCTCCCTGCACGGAGAGCGTCTGACCAGTACCCCATGGGTAACTTTCAATGAACACTACGCATATATATTGACTTCGAAAACTCCACTACAGCGAGCTACAAAATTAACACGACAACTCGCTGCGCTTTTATTCTGACGAGAGATGCTCGGTGTTTGGCGAGTATAGAGTCTCAATATCGTACATAACTAAGAGCCACAGATAGTACACTCGAGACCTATGAGGTCTCCTCTCCCTGAGGCATGACTTATTTCGGAAATGACAGGCATTACAAAAAGAACGTTTTGTTCCAAAGGTAAAGTCCGGCTCTCTAAAGGGCTCACCCTACCTGGAACTAGCGATAAAGGCACTCGCACGATGAGTGTAACTCACCATAAATATAAGGACAAATATCCTGGCGTGTGATTTTTGTACCCCAAGCCAAACTGTAGTTGTGGGCGAGGCTCGTGACAACGTATGAGGCGTTATCGCTCAAACAATGTTTCCTCCGTCTCGGAGAGTAGGTTGCATGTAGTCAGACTCCGGGATAGACACACTCTCTATCTCAACTCAACTCGCGTTAGATATTAACTGCAATTAAACTCGCACGATATAATAACTCAACAATAATCTCCTTAATATCTGACCCTGATAACCACAAACCTTCACACGATGGATTTGACACGAGCCGGACCACGATTGACTATACCACCCAGAAAGGATCATGGTAGCTACGTCACAACATCCATATATGAGGCCGATTTCGGATGACTCATAGACACTCCCATAACTTACTACTATCACCCATGAGTGAAGCACTCTAAGTCATCGCACCCTAACGAATAAAAACCTATAAAATTATGAGAGTAAAGAAGAGTTGATAAAAATAGAAGGTAAGAAATTGCATGAAAATATATATCGAAGAAGGAATAAAACATTCGGAAGAAATGGAAAATAAGAAGGAAGCTCTAAGTATAATAACAACTGTGTTGAATGAAAAGAGTTCTTTGAAAGAGACACAAACATTAGAACCAAATACTCATGAAGTGTGAAAAAAATGTTTCTCAGAAAAGTGCTAATGTTTCAACCCAAGATCTTGTGATGCCCGAACTTAATCCTGAAGATGAATTGTGCTTTGAGTGTGAAGATGAAGAAGAAAAAATTGAAGATTTAAGGAGATGGAATTAAAATGAGACAGAAAGTAGAACAGAATGAAAGGAGAAGCAAAACTAAGAAGACACGCCTCCAAAATACAATTATACTCGAAGTAATTTTGCTCCAAGACAGTTGTAGTCCATAAACTTCTGAGATCTAATTGAAAACAGGAACAACGTTGCTAACATTTCTGTTTGGATATGATATCAGCAGTTTATACTATGCGTATAAGGTACCCATACAGTATGTGAATTATATGTGTCGCTTGAGAAGTGAATAGGTGTGCTAGACATACCACTTGGTTCAACTATAAAAGCAAAATATTTGTTAATTACGGAAGAGGAATAATAGAAATTGGGTCTTGTTGCCGAACAGAATAACAGGAAAACTGTTTTTTTCTTGTTTGATTGTTCGCCTTCAACAATATTTATCATATTTGTATGAAAATAGCATTACTATGATATTTTTTAAGGTCCAACGGGGTTTCACAAAGTTTAGGCAAGTTGGGAATGTATTTTATTTTTAGGTTGGAGTCTCTTGAAAAAAGTTTGTCTTTTATTGTGGCAATAGTATTCAAATTTCTGGAATAATGTTTAGGTCATTAATGACCAAATTAAAAGCCGATGGCTTACACAGTAAAAATATAAATCTTTTTTTTTATAAATTATTCCCGCAGTTTCTTTGAACCCTATGTTTTATCCTGCCAATTCTCTGCAGCTGTCGTACCCCTGGACCAACGCATAGACTCGGCTTCAAACCTTTTCTAAAAACAAATCAAGTCTTTTGGCAATGGTTCAACGAACTTCAAGAACTTCTAACCCCAGAAATTCTTCTCGAACAGTCATTTTTTCAAGATCGAAAAAACGTTAATGCTATAGATAATTGTTCGTTTGCCTGACAAATCCGCAGTTTCATCTGCCAATATGGTAGATACAAATATTTTTTTTGCAACCGCGACGATCATGTTTTTTATGATAATTCCAAACAAATTGATCAGTTCATTTTGAATCATCGGAGACGTCAAGACGGCATTCTTCTGTCCTTGAATATGTTCTTTCAATTCCACATCACCGCATTCTATTCGCAGCTTAATCAGGTTTTCAAAAATTCTCTCATGCAGGTCTTTACCTCTTAATAAAGGTAAGTCATGGGTTCCGCCGAAAATTATGGTCTCAAAATTGCTTACCAATATCTATTTATT
>JABUQX010069787.1:7500-15000 GCA_015478945.1 Trachelipus rathkii | reverse complement strand
AAATAACAAAATAATAATAATAATAATAATGAATTTACATAGAAAAAATATATTAAATCCGAATTTTTTTTTTGACAGAGTGGCCGGAGCATTTTACATTTTTGATATCTCAAAAACTAACGCTATTCTTAAAAAATGCTACTGTAAAAATTTAACACACTGTGGTAAATGAAATTTTTCACTTCGATAATTAAGACACTCAAGATACTTTATATTTAAAAAATTATTATTTTTATTAAACACCTTATATTTTAGAAAATACATGTTAAACACTAAAATATTTAAATCTAAAAACATTTCACCAAGACTTACCCCACACTTATAAATACAAAGCACTATCACTAGTAGAATTCACAATACCATTGGAACATAAGTTTCGAACTAGACAGTGATATCATAAGCGAGGCAGAAAAATAGGAACACAAGAGGAACTCAAGTTGCTTGATTGAAGTTCTGAGCGAAATAATAGAAAATGGGGGAAGACAGGATGTATATATTTTAAAACATTAACGGAAAACCTATTTCAGATTCACTTTTAGTTATGTTGACATTTAAGGAACAAGAAATTTTGAAGTTGAGTCAATAGAGACAAAAGTTGTTTGCGCTAATGAAAACTTTGAGTACATAGAGCCGAAAATTGTTTAAAGCAATAACAATTAAAGAAGCCTAAGACGGACGGAGGAGAGAGAGAGAGAGAGAGAGAGAGAGAGAGAGAGAGAGAGAGAGAGAGAGAGAGAGAGAGAGAGAGAGAGAGAGAGAGAGAGAGAGAGAGAGAGAGAGAGAGAGAGAGGAGGCAAAAATACCCCCCCAGCAAGAACGGAGCTCTCACGGAGTGAAGCGAACAACAGGACGAAAAGGCCGACCGGCACGTGAAGTAGGATAAGGAAAGAGAAGAAAACTGGAGGAGGAGGGGTAGTCGGAGGGGATGACGAACGGGATGAAGAGGTGGACTAGGCGGGGGAGTGGTGGGCGGAAGAAGAGGAGTCGACGAACGAGCGGGAGGAACAATAGGTAACAACGGAGTAAAAGGCAAGGAGGAACAGAAGGAGGGCGTGGGTGGTGGGACCATGTCAGCTGAAGAAGCGAGATCAGCATCCAGGAATGCTGGCTTGATCCTATCAATCGAGATGTTCTCCACTTTGGATCCTTTCTGAAGGGAGAAGTACTTGCTGTGACGTTGCAACACATGGAAAGGACCGTCGTCTCGGGCCTGAAGTGGACCGAGATGTGAGTTGTGACGAACCAGAACTTCTGAACAGGGGTCAAGTTCGGAGGGAATGTAAGTAGCACGACGAGTCATGACGAGGTAGGGAAGGCTTCCAAGGATCAGCACGCTGACGAAGGCGGGCGAGGAAGGTGTGTGTTGATCCAAAGTAGTGGGAGAAGGAAGATGAATTCACCAGGATGCGAATGTAGGAACCATACACAAGTTCAGCGGATGAACACTGCAAGTCCTCTTTGTAGGAAGTCCGAATGCCAAGGAGGACAAGGGGAAGATTCTCTGACCAATTTTCTGGGTTATCATGCGCCATCAAGGAAGCTTTGAGCTGACGGTGAAAACGCTCTATCATTCCTTGAGCCTGAGGGTGGTAACCGGAAGTGTGGAGGCGTTTGGAACTGATGAGAACCATGAGGTCTTCCCAAAGGTAAGATTCGAACTGTCTACCTTGGTCTGTTGAGACCGTAGAAGGAGTACCGAACCTAGCGATCCAGTTGAAAAAAAATGCCTGGCGATGGTTTCACTGGATATGTCTTGCAAAGGGATGGCTTCGACCCAGCGGGTGTAGCGGTCGATGCAGGTAAGGATGTGGGTGTAGCCGTTAGAAGAAGGTAGAGGACCAACTAAGTCTATGTGGACTTGGTCGAAGCGTTGACCTGGAGGAAGAAACTGCTCGACAGGAGCGTTAGTGTGTCTATGGACTTTGAACCGTTGGCAACTGAAGCACTGTTTAGTCCACAACTTAACGTCTTGGAGAAGGGAAGGCCAGACGAATTGCTTGCCTACCTTCACCTGTGAGCCTTTAACACCTGGATGCGAGACGTTGTGAATGGTGTTAAAGTTAAAGACAAGGAGACGCATTGGAGTTGGTACAACAGGGCGTTGTAAACGAGAAGACATATCACATAAAAGTGGGAAGGGAAAACCGAACAATTCTACACTATAGATGTCGAAGGTGGAGTTAGCTAGGAACGTAAACTCTTCCAGCTGCTGTAAGCGGGACATCTCTTCGTATTCGAGAAAAGAAAGAGAAGATATGGCATTGATACGAGAAAGGGCATCAGCAGGGATGTTCTCAGCACCCTTGACATGGTGAATATCGGTAGTGAATTGAGCGATAAATTCAAGGTGACGGGCTTCACGAGGGGACTGCTTAACTGTAGATGCAGTGATGGCATGAGTGATGGGCTGGTGATCAGTGAGAACATGAAATTCTCGACCTTCGATGAAGTAATGGAAGTGTTTAATAGCGAGGTAAATGGCCAGCAATTTTCTTCTAAGAGCGCTGTAACGTATCTCAGCAGGTTGAAGCTTCTTGGAAAAGAACGCCAAGGGGCGCCATTCACCTTCTAGAAACTGTTGCAGGACAGCACCTACCGGATAATCCGAGGCGTCGGTATGGATCCGAGTCGGTGCGGTGGTAGAAGGGAAAACGAGAAGAACGGAAGAAGCCAGGGCTTCTTTGATGGAGGTGAAGGCATGGCGGGCCTCGTCGATCCAGTCGACGGTGACAGAGGCCGAAGAACCTTTTCTAGGAGGTTTAAGAAGCGAGTTATGGGGACGAAGTATTTCTGCAGCGGATGGGATGAATCTGTGGTAAAAATTCACCATCCCGAGAAATCTATGGAGTTGGGGCTTCGTAGGCAGATGAAAGGATCGGATGGCAGAAAATCGGTCTTCGAGGGGACGGACACCCTCGGAAGAGATAGTGTGTCCAAGGAAGGTTAGTGAAGAGACGCCGAACACACATTTCAAAGTATTGACACGTATGCCATAATCGACTAACCTTGTGAACACTTGGCGGAGATGAGAGAGGTGCTCTTCCGGAGAGGAGCTAGCGATGAGCAGGTCATCGATGTAGGCGAATACGAAGGGCAATCCGCGGAGGATTGAATCTATAAAACGTTGGAACGATTGCGCTGCGTTCTTAAGGCCGAATGGGGTACGTAGAAATTCAAAAAGACCGAAGAGAGTTATAACAACAGTTTTATGAACGTTAGCAGAGTGGACTGGAATCTGATAAAAGGCTTTCATAAGGTCTATTTTAGAAAAGATGTTACATCCAGACAGATTAGCGGTGAAATCCTGTATGTGAGGAACAGGGTACCTATCTGGACGTGTGATGGCGTTAAGGCATCTGTAATGGCCAGTGGGGCGATAGTCACCGTTGGGTTTGAGCACAAGGTGAAGAGGGAAAGCGTAGTCGGACTTGGAAGGACTTATGATGCCTTGTTGCAGCAGAGTGTTAAACTCCAATTTAGCAGCTTGAAGTTTGTCAGGGGCAAGACGACGTGCGTGAGAGAAAGGAGGTCTCCCATTTGTCTCGATGTGGTGAACAACGTTGTGTTTAACTTCCGGGAAGGTCGAGATGGGAGAGACAAGATCGGGAAATTCCGAATGCAGAAGGGTTTCGAAAGGGTTGTTACCAGAAGGAAGATGGATATAGCATTGATGGAGGAAGTAGCACGGATGCAGGAAGAAAAAACTGGGCCTCATAATCGATCAAGCGGTTATGGTGTAAGTTTACAAGAATATTAAAATGCGAAAGAAAGTCGGCACCAATTACAGGAAGAGTAACATCGGCAATGACAAAGTTCCAGAGAAAGTCGCGGCGAAAAGAAAGGGTGAGATGAAATTGTTTCGAACCGTAGGTGTGTATGATGGAACCATAAGCGGCCTGCAAAGCACCCAAAAATGGGGGTAATGAAGCACGGTTCTTCTGCAAGAAAGAACGGGGTAAAACAGAGAAGGAAGATCCGGTATCGATGATATAGGACAAAGCGGTAGAAGGATCGTAAACAAAAAGACGATTGGAAGCGGGATTAGCCACACCGTGCGTTTTCATGGTGTGGCATCGGGGTTTAAATTTAGCGCAGGAGTAGTATAGTTACATAAGTTGACAGAAGCCGACTTACCCCACCCTCCAGCTAACCAGATGGCAAATTAGCCATCTGGTTAGTACTCATCTACCTTCCTGAACCTTTTTAAGTCATTTTTCTTATATTATCAAACACTTTTTAACCTTTTTTTTCTATATTTTAGGCACTTTTTAGCCTTTTTTTAGATATTTTTAGCGGCTTTTTATTACTCAGATACCTTCCTGGACCTTTTTAAAGCATTTTTCTTATATTTCAGGCACTTTTTACCCCATTTTTGCTATATTTTAGGCACTTTTTACCCTTTTTATATATTTTTAGCTAGTTTTAGTACTCAGCTACCTTCCTGAGCCTTTTTTTTTTTCGCGGGTTTCCCCCCCTCTTAAGGGGGGGGGGGTTTCGGAGTTCACCAACGCGTTTCGCTTACCGCAAGGCCCGCGGAAGAACCGCCGCCGCACCAACACTGCACCCACGCCGCGACCGTTTTTTTCGCTGTTATACACCGTATATATATTATTATATATATAATATATATATTATATATAATATATATATAATAAATATATATATATATATATTAATATATTATATGAATTATATATATATATATTAATATATAATATATATATATATTATATTTTATTATATTATATACTATATATAATATATATATATATTATATATATATATATATATATATATATATTATATATATATATATATATATATATATATATATATATATATATATATATATATATATATTACTGTGTATAAACAGCGAAAAAAAAGACGGTCCGGCGTGGTGCAGTGCGGTGCGGCGCGGTTCGGCGGGGCCTTGCGGTTAAGCGAAAACGCGTTGGTGAACTCCGAAACCCCCCCCCCTTAAGAGGGGGGGAAATCCGTCGAAAAAAAAGGCTCAGGAAGGTAGCTGAGTACTAAAACTAGCTAAAAATATATAAAAAAGGGTAAAAAGGGCCTAAAATATAGCAAAAAAGGGGTAAAAAGTGCCTAAATATAGCAAAAATGGGGTAAAAAGTGCCTGAAATATAAGAAAAATGCTTTAAAAAGGTCCAGGAAGGTATCTGAGTAATAAAAAGCCGCTAAAAATATCAAAAAAAAGGCTAAAAAGTGTCTGAAATATAAGAAAAATGCTTAAAAGGTGCCTGAAATATAGAAAAAAAAGGTTAAAAAGTGCTTGAAATATAAGAAAAATGCTAAAAAAAGGTCCAGGAAGGTAGATGAGTACTAACCAGATGGCTAATTTGCCATCTGGTTAGCTGGAGGGTGGGGTAAGTCGTCCCCCCTCAATTTGCATTAAACCCTGTGCTTATAATTTAAACCCCGATGCCACACCATAAAAACGCACGGTGTGGCTAATCCCGCGTCCAATCTCCTTTGTGTTTACGATCCTTCTACCGCTTTGTCCTATATCATCGATACCGGATCTTCCTTCTCTGTTTTACCCCGTTCTTTCTTGCAGAAGAACCGTGCCGCAGAACCTTTGGGTTCCTTGCAGGCCGCTAACGGTTCCATCATTCACACTTACGGTACCAAACAAACATCATCTAACCCTTTTTTCGCCGCGACTTTCTCTTGGAACTTTGTCATCGCCGACGTACTCTGCTATTTATTGTGCTGATTTTTCTTCGCATATTCAATATCCTTGTTGACTCTACACCATAACCTCTTGATCGATTACGAGACTCCGTTCTCTTCTTCTTCCTGCATCCGTGTCACTTCTTTCATCAATGGTATTCACTTTCCTTCAGGTAACAACCCTTTCGAATCCCTTCTGTCTTCCGAATTTCCCGATCTTGTCTCTCCCATCTCGACCTTCCCGGAGGTTAAACACAACGTCGTCAACCACATCGAGACGAATGGTAGACCTCCTTTCTCCCACGCCCGTCGTCTTGCACCTGACAAACTTCAAGCTGCTAAGCTGGAGTTTAACACTCTGCTTCAACAAGGCATCATACGTCCTTCCAAGTCCGACTACGCCTCCCCTCTTCACCTTGTGCTCAAACCCAACGGTGACTATCTGCCCACTAGGCGATTACAGATGCCTTAACGCCATCACACGTCCAGATAGGTACCCTGTTCCTCACATACAGGATTTCACCGCTAATCTGTCTGGATGTAACATCTTTTCTAAAATAGACCTTGTGAAAGCCTTCTATCAGATTCCAGTCCACCCTGCTGACGTTCATAAAACTGCTGTTGTACCTCCCTTCGGCCTTTTTGAATTTCTAAGCACCCTATTCGGCCTTCGAAACGCAGCCCAATCGTTCCAACGTTTTTATAGATTCATCCTCTGCCGGATTGCCCTCGTATTATCGAACACATTCGATGACTGCTCATCGCTTAGCTCCTCTCCGTAAGAAAGCAACCTCTTCTCATCTCACGATAAATGTTTCAAACAAGGTTAGTCGATTATGGCATACGTGTCAATACTTTGAAATGTGTGTTCGGCGTCTCTTCACTAACTTTCCTTGGACACACTATCTCTTCCGAGGGTGTCCGTCCCCTCGAAGACCGAGTTTCTGCCATCCGTTCCTTTCCCATGCCTACGAAACAACAAACAACGACAACTCCGGAGATTTCTTGGCATGGTGAATTTTTACCACAGATTCATCCCGTCCGCTGCAGAAATACTTCGTCCTCTTAACTCTCTTCTCAAACCTCCTAGAAAAGGTTCTTCGGCCTCTGTCACCGTCGACTGGACCGACGAGGCCCGCCATGCCTTCACCTCTCCATCAAAGAAGCCCTGGCTTCTTCCGTTCTCCTCGTTTTCCCTTCTACCACCGCACCGACTCGGATCCATACCGACGCCTCGGATTATGCGGTGGGTGCTGTCCTGCAGCAGTTTTTAGAAGGTGAATGGCGTCCCTTGGCGTTCTTTTCCAAGAAGCTTCAGCCTGCTGAGGTACATTACAGCGCTCTTAGAAGAGAATTGCTGGCCATTTACCTCGCTATTAAACACTTCCATTACTTCATCGAAGGTCGAGAATTTCATGTTCTCACTGATCACCAGCCCATCACTCATGCCATCACTGCATCTACAGTTAAGCAGTCCCCTCGTGAAGCCCGTCACCTTGAATTTATCGCTCAATTCACTACCGATATTCGCCATGTCAAGGGTGCTGAGAACATCCCTGCTGATGCCCTTTCTCGTATCAATGCCATATCTCCTCTTCCTTCTCTCAACTACGAAGAGATGTCCCGCCTGCAGCAGCTGGAAGAATTTACATTCCCAGCTAACTCCATCTTCGACATCCAGAGTGTGGAAGCGTTCGGTTTCCCCTTCCCACTTTTATGTGATATGTCTTCTCGCTTACCACGCCCTGTTGTACCAACTCCAATGCGTCTCCTTGTCTTTAACACCATTCACAATGTCTCGCATCC
>JABUQX010069786.1:52500-59636 GCA_015478945.1 Trachelipus rathkii | reverse complement strand
AGGGGCACTATGTCTACATATGACCCTCTCTTGTAGTGCTCTGGCACATTCTTCGCTCGTTCTCGTCTTACAAGGCACTAATTCGACATATCGCGTCAAAACGTCGCGAAATACTAAAATGTATTTGGCTCCTGATCCTGTACAAGAAGGCAATTTTCCAATACTGTCAACATGAACGCGTGAGAAAGGTGTGTACGGCAGCGGCCATCTATTAATCTCTGCGACAGGGGGTCTAGGACCCTTTGTTCTGGCGCACGACACACATTGACTACAGTATTCCTTGACCAACTTTTGAACACCAGGGAAATGGTATTTCTCCCCTACTCTCTTTTCAGTTCTTTGCTGACCACCGTGTCCACCAGCTAGTGAAGCGTGGCACTGATCTATCACGCTATAAATCATACTATCTGGGACATGTACAAGATAAGGTTTTGCTTCCACAGCGTAGTGCAAAATGCCTTTTATTAAGATGTGTGGGTGTGTATTGGGATTCTCTTCGGCCCATTTTACCAATCTTCCTACACGGGGACATTTCTGTTGTTCTTTAATGAAATTTTCCCGACTCAACGCGAAATCGATTCGCGGGAACTTTTCTGTTGTTTCTGCTCTCTCTACTTTCTCTGTTCTCTCTGTTTTCGCTGTTTCTTTGACCAGGAACACATTAGATGCTGGATGCCTACTCAGATAGTCTGGGGCAACGTTGTTCTTTCCTTTTTTATACACTATGGTGGGTGAGAAACTGTTTACTAAGAGATTCCATCGAGCTAAACGGCCGGTCTGCTGCTTATTTCTAAAAATGAAGCAGAGAGGTTGGTTGTCGGTGATGATAGTGACCTTATAGCCGAAGATGGTGTTCTTAAACTTTTGCAAGCAGAACACCACGGCTAAACATTCCTTTTCTATCATAGTTTAACTCACTGCCCCTGAGTGTCCGGGACACGAAAGATAAGGGCTTCTCCTTCCCTTCATCTGTCAGTTGGTACAACACTCCTCCTATTCCGTAATTACTGGCATCTGTATTCACGAAGAATTCCTTGCTATAATCAGGGAAAGTTAGTTGTGGCTGCACCACCAGTTTCTCTTTCAAGGTGTCGAAAGCTTGTTGTTGTTTTTCCGTCCAAAGAAAAGGAACATTTTTCTTTATCAGATCGTACAAAGGTTGTGCTACTGCGGCAAAGTCCTTTATGAGGAAGCGAAAATAAGAGAAGAAACCAAGTAGACTCTGTGTCTCCTTCACATTTGTAGGAGGGACGAAACTCTTCATTGTTTCTACCTTGGCCGGATCTGGGCTAATTCCATCTCTTCCTATTTTGAATCCCAGGTACAAAACAGCTGATTGTAGGAAGCTACACTTAGATAATTTTATTCTCAGCTTATTTTCTCTGAAAGCAGCAAGTACTTTCCTTAAATTTTCAAAGTGTTCCTCCACGTTCCTGCCCAGGATCAAAACGTCGTCTAGATAGACTTGTGCGACGGGTCCTAAGAGGTGGTTCAAGGCCATTGTCATCGTGCGGGCATAAATGCTAGGGGCATTCTTATGTCCGAACATCAAGCGAGTGGGACACCAGAGGCCCTTCCTCGTCCTAAATGCCATCAACTTTTGCGTCCCTTCCTCTATTTCTAAGGCGTTATACGCGTCCAATAAATCTACGGACGTAAATACCGTGTTACCCCCTAGGGACGTAAAAATCTTTCGTCGATTGAAGGCAGAGGGAACACGTCCTGAACGCTATGGGAGTTGAGGTACCTGTAATCCAGACACACCCTTGGTTTCGGGCTATTCTTTTTAGCCACAACCAGTAACGGAGAAGAATGGGGGCTGTACCCAGCTTTAATGTACCCCTTTTTCAGTGCAGAATCGGTGAAATCATCGATGTCCTGCAAGGTACCGGTGCGGTAATCTGTATTGTTTTCGAAAGATTACTTTAGGGGCATCGGGTAGCAGCTCATTTTTAAATTTTTGAAGGGGGCAAACTGGGACAGCATCATCATCTAGTGCCAATACATCGTGGTAGTCCATGAGGAGCTCTAGCAATTCCTCCATGTGCTTCGGATTTCCGAGAAGACAATTCTCTGCATGCTCTTTTGACATCTTCTCTTCTATGATCTCTTTGTACACCCTCCTTAACTCTGTCTTCGTGAGACCTTTTGAGCAGGTGGCTACATTAGAAGAAACTGTTCTCTGGTGTCCTCTTACGTCTGTGCCTCTCCTGATTTGTTTGCTAATTATCGGATACCCCTCTCCTATGGTCGCACCTTTGTGCAGGCTAATCAATTGGTCACTCAGATTGATATAACTGAGGATAACCGTGTTATCCCTCACTGGGCTAATTGTATTGGCCACATACAATGGTCCCATGGTGAAAGCTGGTGTCATTAAACACTTCCGCTCCAGCTCAAAATCATCTTGAGTTTCAGGTCGGAGTTTTAGGTATCCGCATGATTGACTAGGTAAAACAGTCTTCTCAATTACCTTCAAATCTATCTTAATTTCTTCATCCATCATCAAATGGCCATCTTCTTCATGGTCATCGCTCTCCAAAACTTCCAAATCTTCGGATTGGCCCAAATTTTCTTCCATAGCTGAGGGAGTGTGCTTGAGTCTGGGTCTGGCCCCTCGGGAATCAGCGCGGCGATGAGCGAGGGGTGGGTTCGCGAAGCCCACCTTGTCTCTTTTCATCTTGTCTGGCTCCACTTGAGCTTCTCCTTTCAAGGCAATTTCCCTATCTCTTTTCCCTTGTATAGGCACTGGCAGCTTCTTCGAAGTCCGAACTGAAGAGGTTGTCTTCCCTCTCTGGGACACAGACAAATCGACTTTCCTATAGGAGCGAGGTTCATCCGCGGCGTTTACGTTTCTAACTGGCCTGGCGGCCTCCCTATGAGAAAGATGCTTATCCGCGTTGCGTACGTTATTAACTGGCAAGGCGGCCTCCCTACGAAAAAGATGCTGATCCGCGTTGCGTGCGCTTTTAGCTGGCAAGGCGGTCCTCTTAGGAAAAAGATGCTTCTCCGCAGCAAGTGCGGGTGGTTTAGGCGAAAATTTGGTTCGAATCCTTTGTTCCCCCCCCTCTCGACCCTCGGGCCGGGGGCAACTGCTCCTCCTTTTTCTTGAGGTCCCTTATCACTTTAAGATTCCCTCCAGAAACTTCTCTAACCAAATAAATTCCGAGTGGATCGGCAAAGATCGGAATGTCTATCTCTCCATCCTCCTTGATAGACATCTGTGCAGAAAAGAAGTTCAAAGTTATGGGAATGTTAGACAAAACATTGCTACCCAAAAGAATATCCCAACTATTCTCTCCATCGTTATCACTCACTTGGAAAGTAGTGAGGTAATGTTTTTTATGTAGGCGAAGGTATAGTTGTATTTCTCCTTTTAAGACCGTTGGCTTACTGTTCACCCCCTGTACTACTAAATCGGTCTTACGGAGGGTTGCTTTAAAGTTTCCCTCCTTTTCCAATTGTTTGAGCCGCCGGGCGGTGACGATACTGACACTTGATCCTGTGTCAACCAAAACTTTGGTCTTCGCCTCCCTACTACTCAAAGATGGAGCAAGGTAGACATTGGTGTAAAAGTGTCGTCCCAGTCTAAAAGGTTGCTGCACGACTTCTTTTCCTTTCTGTTTATTTCGCCTAGCTTCCCATCTTTTCTCTCTATCTTTAAACTTTTTTCTCACACGTTTCTTCTCTTTGCCCGATTCTAAAAATTTTCATTCTCTATCCTATCCTGAGGATGAGAAAGTTCTCCTTCATACATCCTATCATCATACTCCACTACTTCATTCACCTCAAAATCTCTCGGCTGGCTCTCAGCCATATACACTCTCGCGTTGGTCTTTACCTTCCCATCTGGGGGCTTGTGCCCTTTCTTCTTCTTGGAGAAGGTCCTGGGCCCTCGCTGGCCTGGGTTGTAAGACTCGGGCTTTTCCGCTCTTATCCCTTTTTCCATATCAAACTTGCTGTTGTATGGAGTGAACATCAGCGGGGTATCTGGGGTAGGTCTCCAGGGCGGTGCTCCTCTACAATTTTGTTGCGATCCCCTTCTATGGTTTGCCTGACATTTTTGGCAATAGGGCAATCCCCAACGACATGCTTGGGACGAGTGTCCCACTGATTCACAAAAGAAGCACACATAGTGTTCTCTTAGCTCTTGGCATCTTCCTTAAGGTGCCCTTATAACTCGGTGTAACATACCCTGTCTTCACTTCTTCTCTTTTCTTTTGAAAAGTATTATTCGGCTTTACCTCATCTCCCCTCCTTTGAGGAGTGTAATCGGGTCTCGCCTCCTCCCTTCCCTTCTCCTCATACCTTGGCTTCATTGGTTCCCTGTATGAATTATTAACTCCAAACCTCTGTCTACTTCCCGATTCCTCTTTGGCCAGGAACACCCTAGTGGTGCGGCCCTCATTTGGCCTTCTATTCTCATCTTTTAATAAAGCTCCATTTGAAATTTGAGACAGCTTTTCGATCAATTCATTTAAATTCATCTCTGTATCGAATACCCTAAGTATCTTCTCTCGTAATCTGTCTCCATCTCTTCTCTCATTTACGTTTTGAATAATTTTCCCGGTAACCAATAGGTTTATTTGCCTGGAGTTGAAGATTGCTTTGTCATCCAAATCATGCAGGCGGCTCTGGTACTTCGTTAACCGGTCTTTCAATTCTAGCACGAAATCCGTAAAAATTGAATCTCTCTCTCTTCTATATTCTATAAAGTCCAGCATGAAGTCGAAAACTGTTTTCTTCTCTTCAGGTTGTAAGAAAATTTTTAACTGGGAAAGAAAGTCTTCTAATTTGGTAAATTTTGAGAAAGAGTTATCTCTGAGCATATATTTTCTCGCTTCGCTATTTTGATCGGATGAGATTGCTGACTTTGCAAAAGTGATCTTTTGACTTTCGTTTAATGGGCCTAAAGCATCTAGCTGTGTATTCAAAGAAGAAATGAAATCTGGGTATAAGATGCCTTTCCATATTCTTGTCTTAAGATGTCTGCCAAATAACTTTAAATTTTCCGGAATCGTTGGAAACGCAGTGTTAAACAAATTAGTTGGGTAATATGGCGCTCCAAATGGTTGTGGAGGCATATAGGGATATCCTTGCCATGCTCCGGGGTAAGGATGGACCTGGTTAGGCATGGTGTAATTGCCAGGTGGCATGCCTGTATAATAGGGAGGTGGGGGCATCGTCCCCGTTGGTAAAAATCCATAATTTGAAGTGTTCTGTCCTGCTGGAGCACTTTCGTTGTTATTTCCTCCCATAACTCCTCCTGTGAGGACGCTTGGTTGTGGTTGAGCGGTGTTAGGCCCAGCAGAGGTTTGGACCGATCCTATGGCTTGGTTCTGGATCGGTAGGGGCCCGTCGGGTCCCCACGGGGAGGTGTTTCGTAATTCGGCACCCTCCCACTTGCTTTCATTGAGGTTATGTGGTTCGAGCCCACCCCAATTCCTACGCACTTTCTTTTTGGTAGTAGTGTCAACAGTAGCAGGCTTGAGCTGTAGATTTAAAGTGTTGTCTAAAGCAACCGTTTTTTGCATGTATGGTGGAGTCTCGACCTGTGGGGGAGGGGGTCCCTCCCTTACTACTTGGGATGCCGGGCTAAGAAGAGTGAGGTAGGGGTTCGGAGTGGCCCTTGGGTTCAAAGGAGTTTGGAGAGGGGTAATCCCTGGGGGAGCGCGCCCCCTTTCTTGGGTTATGGGCGTTTCATCTCCGCCCCCCCCTCCGTTTACTTGTTCCGGATTATGGCCTTCGTCTTTACTACCCTCATTCAATTCGAGATTCTCATTATCTCTCTCTTCGTCAGCAGCACCGTTGTCTCCTATCTCCGAAATTTGTTTCTCCGCCATTTTGTTTTTTCGGAATCACAAAATAATGCCCAATAGGTCGGTATGACACTTAAACTATCTCTACTGTATACGTGCTAAAGCAGTGTCAACCAGTGTTGAAATTATAACTGTTGTCTGCGGACCCTCTCGATACTACTATATATATATATATATTTATATCGATTTTTATTAAATTGCGAAAAATAGTTGTAGGTGATTCCCAATAGTTAACCTATATGTCAAAAAAGGTGGAAAACTCAACAGAAAAATTGTTGTCCGCAGATCTCATATGCTACTACTTCTACTGCTCAAACTATCTTTTTACTACTATGCGATGTTTAGGTCACCTTATTAAGGTGTGCTAACCAGAAAATCTTCATAAAATTTTTTTTTTTTTTCCCCAACTTATATATCTCCCTATATATATATATATATATATATATATATATATATATATATAAATAATTTTAAAATTATCTTAATTCTAATCAGCTTTTGGGGATATAGCTTTCTCAGGCTTTCCTGTCCAGCAGAGTGGGGATAATAATCTGGGGGTACCCTCTATAGGGTAGGTACGAGTATATATATATATATATATATATATATATATATATATATATATATATATATATATATATATAAAGTATTTATCACTTAAGACTAAGTCCCCCCCCTTAGATGGTTCCCCAATAAAAAAATGTCATTAATTTTATATCGAAATCTACTCACCGATTGTACATCTATATATATATATATATATATATATATATATATATATATATATATATATATACATATATATATATAATTGAGTTGAAACAGCTTCAAGAGAGAGAAAGAAAAAATGCAGTTTCGAAAATGAGCTCTAGAGTGGAGTTTTCGGCGGAATGTTTACATTAACGGCATACCAATGCCCCGGTTAGTCTGTCGGTGCAGTTCGATTTCTCTCGGCTCACTCCGACTCCAATTTTACGTAAACACTCTCGCCCAGAAAATTCCCGACAAAAACCGACAATTTTGTGAGTCGATTGGCTTTGCAATTTCCTACAGATCCTTTCTCTTTTCAACTTCTGTTCTTCTCAATGTTGTTTCCAATTCAAAAGGAGAGAAAAAGAATAAAGGAAGAAGTGAGGCATATAGGATAATTATTATTATCTTTCCCCGTTCCCCCAATTTCAATTTTCTTAATGCTAAATATCCTTATTTTACAAGCATTATGGCATTATTTTACAAAATCTTTGAAATTTAAAATAATGGACGTAGGGTAATTATCATTAATTATTACTTATTATTTTAATTGGTGTGGAAATATTT
>JABUQX010069786.1:30000-32500 GCA_015478945.1 Trachelipus rathkii | reverse complement strand
CTTGAACACACTTGACCTATGTTTCACCACTAGTCCTTCTCTCTTTAATTACACCACTTTCGCTCCTATTGATAAATCTGACCACAACCTTATATCTCTTAATTTTAATACATTCTCTCCAACAGCCCCATCCTGCCCTATGCGTTTTTTCTGGCACTTTGATTGGGCCTTTTTTGGGGCATTGCGTGGCTTCTACGCAAACTATAATTGGAGTGACCGCTTTGACTCTGAAGACGCTTCAGCTTCTGCCAATAAAGTGGGAGCTGTAATCGTTGATGGGATGAGCAGGTTCATTCCTTCTTCGACTAAATCTTTTTCTCCTCAAAATCCATGGTTCGATCGTGTTTGTTCTCTGGCCATTCAGGCTAGAGACAGTGCGTATTGGGAGTGGAAAAATTCTCGTTCTCCTATCACTCGCTAATTTTCATTCAGCTAGAAATCGTTGCAGGGATACTCTTCGAAGAGCAAAGTGGACTTTCATTAAACGAAAGTGCGCTAGCCTCCTTGGTTCTCCTACTGACAATTTTTTCTGGCCTCTTGCCAAAAATATCTCTAACAACTTCTGTAAATCATCCTTTCCTCCTCTTACTCGCTCTGATGGTTCTGTTGCTAATACTCCAAATGAAAAGGTCAATCTCTTTGGCCTCCTATTTTCCTCTAACTCAACCCTGGACGATTCTTGTATTCCTCGACCTCCTCCTTCTCCTTTCAGGTGTCCTATGTCTTTGCCAGTGATTACATTTGATCGGATGCATTAGCTCCTGAAATTTATGAACGTTGGGAAGGCGGGTGGCCCGGATGTTATTCCTCCCTGAGTTTTGAGGGAACCTGCTTTCGTGCTGACCCCGCCCCTCGTACAACTATATTCTCTATGCCTCACTACTATCACTTTCCCTCAGTGTTGGAAGCGCGCATACGTCCAATCTATTCCGAAAAAAAGGAAGCTGCTCTGTACCTTCTAACTATCACCCTATAGCTCTAACTTGTATTCTATCTAAGATCTTTGAAAACTTTCTCAACTCTCACTTCTTAGACCATTTGGTATCTCATTCCCTTCTTTCCGATCGCCAGTACGGCTTTCGAAGCTCGAGGTCTACTGGCGATATACTTTCCTATTTAACAGATTTATGGTTTCCGCCCTTAAGAACTACGGGGAGACTTGCGTGGTGGCGCTTGACATATCCACAGCATTTGACCGGGTATTGCACGCGTCACTGCTCTCTAAGCTCCCATCCTTTGAATTTCCTCCTTCTCTTAGCTTATTTATATCTAGCTTTCTTTCAAATCGCTCATTATCGGCTGTTGTTGATGGGGCAACTTTTTCTTGTTTTTCTGTCAATAGTGGTGTTCCTCAGTGTTCTGTCTTATCTCCTACTTTATTATTGCTTTTCATTAATGATCTTCTCACCTGCACATCTAACTCTATCCACTCATATGCCGATGACTCGACCCTTCATTCTTCGACTCATTTCAATTCTGCTCAATCTTTTATTTCTAGAACTGCCTCTCGTCTTAATCTTTCCGACTCTATTCTCACTGATCTGGATAGAATTTCCAGGTTGGGTCTTCTCAACCTTGTGAAATTTAAATCTTTAAAAACCCAACTTCTACAAATCTCCCTCTCTAAGACACCTTCTACCTTTCCCATCTCTTTCGATGGTTCTCTCGTCTCTCCTGTTGACAATATAAACATCCCTGGCCTTAACATAAACAAAAAAATGTCTTGGAAACCTCACATCACAACGGTTGCTATGGCGGCCTCAAAGAAACTGGGAGATCTGTTTAGACTGCAAGACTTTTTCCATCTTCTCAGTTACTCCAGCTATACAAGGGTCACATCCGCCCTTGTATAGAGTATTGCTCTCATATCTGGGAGGGCTCTGGTTTCATCCGGCTTTTGGATAGGGTCGAGTCAAAGGAAAAAACGCTTATAAACTGTCCTGTACTTTCTAGCTCACGTGACCTTCAATCTTTGCAGAGCGATGTTGGTGCTTTATCTTTTTCTATAGGCATCCAGCGCGCGGAGCTTGAGTGTAACTTCCACCGCGTGCCACCACCTTTATGACGCCCTCGTAGACAAGGGTTGTTGTGTCGGCACATGAGTTTTGTGTTAATATTAGTAACCCCAGACTAGTTCGCTGAGGTGCTTACTTCTTTCCTGCCACCTCTGTTCTGTGAGATTCTCTTCCATCTTCTGTGTTTCCTACACAATTTAATTTCCCTCATTTTAAAACCTGCGCCTGTGCTCATCGGCCTAATTTGCGTTAGATGAATTTTTGTGGTATTCAACACCCCCTCCTTCAATAGGGCTCTGCCTGTGAGTGGCGGTGATAACTGTAATATATATATATATATATATATATATATATATATATATATATATATATATATATATATATATATATATATATATATATATATATATATATATATATATATATATATATATATTTCAAAATGTCCCAGAGTGGGTTTGAACCCTTACCCTTTTGGATGTTAT
>JABUQX010069786.1:0-25000 GCA_015478945.1 Trachelipus rathkii | reverse complement strand
AATTATTTTATCATAGAATTAAAATCTTACTCGAACTGATAAATGTCGTTTGAAAGTGTCTCAGTTATGGGAATGGAGTAAATATAAGGAAGGGTTATCAAGATTTTACCATTTCCGTACAAGTTAGAATGCAAAACTTGAAATTAATTAGAGAGTTTGGAAGTATAGTAGAGTTAGTATAAGAATTAGAATAATGCAACGGTTCGATGACCAGAAAGTTGTTTGGGAGGAACAGTTAGAGGTGAAGTGTTGATAATTCGAAAATTCCATGTCTACACTCTCTCAAGAAGGGCTGTGTGAGTGGTAATATCCTAGACATAAGATCCATACCTCATGCAAGAATGGACAACGCCCACATACAGGGCAAGCAACTGGGATGGTATGAAGACATTCCGTAGACGCCTGAGAACACTTAACTTTTGAGGAGTTTGTTTAATGAGAAAATAATGAAACCCTTCCAAGTAAGAAGTAAGATCAGAAGAAAAGAAAATACCAAGAATATTAAGAAAAATGGAATTGTTGTGTTACGTCATGAGTGTGTGGAAGAACTTGTTGAGTAGATTGTTGAAGGAACGGAGTTTTTGAGTCATTCAAAGCAACCATTAGATATACGAGAAATTCAGAGATCAGTTGTTCCAAGGCCGTCGTTGTTGAAGCTGCTCTTTGAAGTGGAGTGGAACTGGAACTGAACTGGACTGGACTAACACTTGACTGGGACTGGACTGGGACGTCTTTCAAAATAAAAGGAGTTTAAGACAGTGAAAAATCATAAGCTAAAAGTGGATAGCGTTATAATGAAGAAAGACAATCATTAATAATTCCTTATTGTAAATCTAAAGGATGAACTGTGCAATCTGCACACTTCTTCGTTGAAAGACAGAAAAGAGAACAGACCAAAATTAAGTTACTTTAGAAGGAAGAAGCTTCTATCACATTCTATCATCAGGCTATCGGAATAAGTGACAAAGAAAATCACAAGCTGGGAGATTCTAAGCGGACACTTATGTTGGCGATTAGTTAAGATAGAATTGAAGAGATAATTTGATGTATTTAAATCTTCTTGTTTGTTAATGATAGATTGGGAACTTTTGAAAGATAGAGCTTAAGCATGAACGTGGTTATGACTTAAGACTTGAATGGAGTCCCACTTTTCAGATGTATAGGATAAATGCATTGATTCTTGGTAAGAGGAAAAGGTGAGTGGCCTGAGGAGACGCAAGTTCTCTCTTTTTTTCGTTTTTTATTGTGGAATTTCATCAGAAATATTAAGAGTGTTTATAGAAGTAGATCGGCAGTAAAATAAATTTTCTTCCAGAAAAATAATTAGGAAAATTTCCTTCCTAATTAGGAAAGATTTATTAATATATAAAGCTTTTAATGAGTAAATATTTTTATTTATTTTTTATTTAACATTTTTTGCAATATACTAAAAATTGTTTTTAAAATATTCTGCCTTATTTGAAATCTCGATAACAATTATATATTTATTTCTTAAGATTTGAGTAAACTAAATTTAATAATATAATAATAATATAATAAATAATAATTAATAATATAATAAATAATAATAAATACTAATAATAATTAAATATAATAATATAATATAAAATTGATAATAAAATAAATGAACGTAACTTACGGGTCCGCAAGGACTGCAAGCGGAGGCCCGTGCAATGTGGGGCCCGTGCCGTGTTCTCAGTTTTATTCAAATTGGTCTGCAATCTACAAAATCGAGAAAGAGCAAGACAATGATTGAAAAAAACATGGAAAATTTTGAATTTTTTTTTCTAGGTCTTTTAACATAATACTAGGATCTCTTAACTTGGTTTTTAAATTTCTCCAGAACAGTAACGTTGATCTATCAAAAGAAACTACTGTACTTGAAAACGCTTCAATTAATAGCCTTTCACATTTGAGAAATAATTTTGAGATACAATGGCAAACTGTTTCTGTGCTTGCCCAACATGATGTCTTATTCCATTTTTCAGATGATATCAGAGTTCGTAAAATAAACTCATTTTGATAGGTAAGCTTCCAGGAATGAGCGTTGAGGTATTATCAAATGCTTGGTATTTGAAAAATGGTAAATTTTTTGTAAAATTAAAAAAAAATTAAAGTATGGACATGGTGGAGATATGATTTCAACCGCCTTTAAAAATGTCCTTTCAACATACAATGAAAGACATTGCAGAAAAAAAGACTGAAATTTTGAAATACGAATATAGAGATCTCACAGGAAACTTTTCCTCTGAAATTCAAAGCTTCGAGTGACTCTTATGAAAGACTAAATTAGATCAAGAAACATCAATAAGAAATTGGCAGAAATTTATTGTTCCAATTTGACAACAATCATATGCGTCAAAGATATACAGATGTTATAACCTCGTTTGTGCTGCTCTTGACTTTGCTGAACTGTGCAAAAAGCGATGCGTACATTTTCTAAGTTTAAAAATGTAAAAAAAAGTACTCACGTTCTACAATTCACAGGAGAGTTAGGGGAAGATCAGTTATTGCCGCACGCCAATTTCACTCCCCTATAAGATGGACAGAAAATCGGAATTCAGCAACTTTTGACCTAATAAACACCAAACTGTAGATTTTTTTTTAAGCGCTAAACGTGTTTTCTGTGTCTGTTAGTCATTCTTTCAGAATTTTCAATTTTTCAAACCTTGTTTCTGACGTTTTTCGTATCAATTTCCAGAATTTCTTCGAAATGACTTCAAACTTGAATATGCATAGATGGGTCCCTACAATTGTCACATTTGTTTTTTCCGATTTTTTGTTTTTGT
Organism: Trachelipus rathkii; assembly: GCA_015478945.1. NCBI lineage: Eukaryota > Metazoa > Arthropoda > Malacostraca > Isopoda > Trachelipodidae > Trachelipus > Trachelipus rathkii. The sequence goes on along the minus strand of JABUQX010069786.1, from coordinate 22,211 downwards.
GCTCAGTGTTGTCCAATTTCAAACCCACTTTATTTGGACTTTAAAATGAAAATTGCGATAAATTTTTCTGCTCTTGCGAAGTGGATGAAGTTTTCAGTGCAATATATAGTCGAAAGAGATGCACATTTATATTTAAATAATTTCTTTGTATATGCATTAGTTTTGATTTTCTGGACAAATTCTCAAAAAAAAGAAAAAAAATTGAAATTTTTTAAATTCCTTTTGAGTATACAAAAAATTATATTCCAGTAAAAAATGCATCTCGCACGGACTTAGAGCTGAAATTTGATAGTTATTCGGACAAGTGTAAAAAATTATCAATATTTCACTTTTACAACATTTTGAATTTTGATAGGAGAAAATTGATATAATTTTTTTACTCATCCGAATTCAACATCAAATTTTCAGGGCTTCTATAGCCGGGATGCATCTTTTTTACTAGATAATTTTTTTGTAGTACTCAAAAAAATTTTCTTTTTAAATTCCAAAAAACTTTTTTTTGGAAAATTTTTTCAAAAACAAATCAAAACTAATGCAGGGGGTTTACAAGAAATTATCTTGTAAGTAAAAAAATGTGACATTCTCTTTCGACTAACATATGTCCTGAAAATTTAATCCCTTCAGCACGAACTGACACATCATTAATGACCTACTTTATCGCAACTTTTTTGTTGCACACCTACTAAAATCCAAAAAAAGTGTTTGAAGATTGGACAACGCTGAGCACAAAAACTCAAAAAATCGAAAAAAAAAATAAATGGACATTATAGGTAATGGACCCATCATCAATCTCACTTGTGAGTTTTGAAAAAAATTGTAGTTGATACAAAAAAATGTTTTACTGTAACTGTGTGTTTATGCTACAGATTTGAAAAATTCTAAAAGAATGACTATAGACACAGAAAAAAACACCCGAAAACAACGTTTTAGAGGGCAAATAAGCTGACAGCTTGACGCATGTTTATAGGTAAAAATCGGGTGCCACACACTCGATTTATCGGTTCATTTTTAGGAAGTACTTAACGCGTATCAGTACCCACCACAACATCTGAGCCTCCCTGTCATAAAAATATAATTAGCTGTTCTTCTACTACCACACTACCTCAAAACACAAAAATTGACAATTATAATACAGTTGCATCACCAAAAGTGCAAGACCAGCAACCGGCGATTTCAGAAGTAGGTAAGAAACAGTAAACCATTCTGTTTAATAATTACTTATTTCATAATGATGGGTAAATTTATATTATATAGTGGCGTTGAGCGTCGTTTATCACAGCTCTAACGCCTACATACCTTATATTATATATATAATATATAATACACTCAATATATTACCAGATTATATCGACAGCTGAGTGAGCTCTTATACACCCTAGTATAGCACTCATAGTGTCAGAACAAGCTTGTATAATCATACGTGTACCCATGACCTTTCTAGTTATATATATATATTATATATATATATATATTATATTACTACCGTCGGGATCAACGGTCCGGCTATACATATCAAACTAGTAACTTATCTATTAACCTGTACACATGATAATATATAACATATAAATATATATACCTTTATATATTATATCTTATATATATATCGTTTATGTGCATACTTACTCTAGTGTGAGCTCTCTGCTAGCCTACATACTTCCACTCTTTACCCAGTATATATTCACGTGTATATATTCATCTCTGACAAATTCCTTCTCTACGATCCTCACGATATAGAATCCTAACTCCCATCATACTATGCTGCCTCAGTTTACTCGTATCACATCCTATAGGCTTTTAGTACATTATACGTGGGCCTTTCTGACTACTTAGCTCAATCTCCCTATCGCCGTTATAATAATATAATTGTTTGGTGGAGAAAGAAGAACTAACTGTATGTTGATATAACCAACTGAATCATAGCCATGATAAAAACAAATCATCCAGTACTTTCCCATGAAAATATATTTAGTTGATCAAAAATATACTCCAGCACCTACATCCATATGTCTCTTCATATATATAAATTCTGTTCATACTCACGAGCATATATATATATATTAAGGAATATGATCTACCTATATATCACGCTCGATATATCATTACCTTTGATTACTGAAGATCACAACACCTGTCTTAGACGAATGCTATTGTGTGATGTGACTAATACGTATATATTCACATACTCTAAGTCGTCTGACCTGCCTCTCCGCGTAAGAAGTGCGCATAATTTATCTCTGATAAGCTCGAAACAGGGTAAATTTCAAGTCAAGTGACAGAAGTACCACTCAGATACCCTCTCACGGTCCATTTGAGGGGGCGACGCGTATTGTGGCCTCTTTACGCTCTGTGTGGACTCGGTGATCTATCACACACTCACTCTCATATGTCTAAATAGCGTTACGGTTCGAGCGTCATGCCGTAGTCGTCGGGCGCAGCGTGATCTCGTAGCGCGCGAGCAGCGCGGCGCGCTCATGCCGTAGCGGCCAATGAAGCTCGGTCAGGCGCGCCCATCGAAGGTTCGTTTTCCCGAAGGGAAACTGAGTTGTTTTTTAAGCCTTTCTGCGTGTCCTTCAGCGTCGGTTCAGCCTCTGCACTGCCTCACGAAAGGGTGTGAATCCTCCGAGGGGGATCACCCCGAAGGGTGAGGCGGGCTTTAGGACCCAGCCCGAAGGGTTGGGCAGCTTACCCTTCTTTCGGAGGGTAGAACCAGTGCTTTCCTAGCAGTTCACTCTGTCATGTCCGGCTATCCTCCTCTTAGCTGGATTTCACACCTTTCAAGGCGCATCCCCCTGGGTTTTCTCTCGGCAGGATTAATGTGTTGCTTAATACCTTGGTTAATTGAAACTGTTTATTGCGTAAGAGTTAGGACTATGGTAAATATTACTATGACAAGGGGGAAATAACAGTTGCGATGCTCTATATAAGACAATCATCCAGTTCTCTCTTCCCAACCTGTAAGCATACTGGTCCTGTACTCTGGTTATTTCGTATATGTTAACTGACGATGATGTTTAGAAACGTGAGCGTTAGGTTAAGTTATGTTAGACAATATTGAGTGAGTCGGAAGTAAATAAGTGTAGGTTTTACGTCCTAGACTTTTCGGTAACTCGATTAAAGTATTTACTGTATTCATGTCAGATATCAAATAGCTATCTGTATGTAGTACTCGAAAACGAGTACACTTTTGACAGTGAATAGCTACTAGCTAGTCAAAATTCATAGGGTTCAAACGGCAATGCGAGTAGCATCTTTAGATGATTGGTCACTTTGTTTAAGGAATTTTGGTTACAGGTATAATACCGGCTAGGTTTTTTACCTTGTGCTAGATTAGGTCACGGTGAATATATGTGTTGTGTTTTTGTATTCAGAATAATCATATTCCACGCAGCGATATGTAGTTATTTGTATGACCTCTTCCTAACCAGAACCTTTAAGCCAGGTTTGTAACAAGTGAAGCGAGAAGGCAATTTTTACACGGAAAATGAAATATCGCTCAATGACCAATTGATTAGTTATAGTATAATACAACATATATTATTTCAAAATAATGCAGACTAAATCATAATAAGAGGTATTTAATGTTAATAGAGCTTATTTCATTTTTCACAGTTATGTATTCTTTTATATAATTTGTGCCCCATGTTTGATTGATTTAGAATGTGTTATAAGAAATTATTGTAATGCACTCTTTTATACTCATTTTAAGTTGAATGTTAAAAGTATGTTTAAATAAATCTTCAGTTAGTGTTAAAGGTCTGTATATATTAAGACTCATTTTTTTAATTAGTCATTATATTGTAGTTATATCTCCCTCGATATTGCATAATGATACTTCTGATCGAATATTTGACTCACGAATAAATTCAAAGGACCTATCAGAAAATGATTTGGTTTATTTAGCTTTGTGAATCATTATTTGAAGAATGCTTTTATAAAGATGATAAGACCTGGGACAAGAGTCGTATTTTTAGGTACTGGTTGCCCAATTAAACTAGTGTGTTCATAATCTGCCATTTAAAAATACTTCTCTTCTAAAGTAAATAATGATAGGTTACTTTCACTTCTAAGGAAAGATTTGGTGTTCGTTGCATTCCTTGGTGGGTCACAAAGGTATTTATGTTTGCAAGTCGTCGTGTTGAAAATAGCCATCGTTATAATATCACGAATACCTTGAGATAATCCTTGCTCTAGTGCGTAATCAACTATAAAATTTTATTATGACTCTTATATATTGATATGAGCCAAGCCGTGTTTTGGTGTACTAAGGGAAAGAATCTAACCCCTAGTTTTTGAATTGATGTTTTTTTCTGGTAATGGCTTAAAAATTAAATGTTAGTTGAAAGAAAATGGTTACGTGGGCGAGACTTTATTATTTCACTCACGACATATATGGGATATAAAATAAGAGAATAGAACACTCTGATTAAACTCTTATCACTCTCAGAAAGGTCATTAGGTGGTTAGCAAGGGGCGGTCATACCATCATAAGTAGGATTTGTTACTTATGTCAATTGAGCTCAAAAGTGTATCACACAGTATTAGCAATTTTTAAGAGATCACCATAATCGAGAACTCTAGAAAATAGTATATATTTTGTGAAAAAAAATAATAAGATAAAGTAATAATGTGATAAAACGTTATCGAGATTATGGTAAATAGGGCTTACATTATCCCAAAGAGTTAATTTCATCACATGCTTTGAATGTAATTTAACATACTTGAGATATTGTTGAGAATGATGATTTTTTTTGTAATAGTTAATATATAATTTACTGTGTTTAACTGACGGATTATGTAATTGTGTTATATAAGAAGAATACGTGGGCCTAGGTTAAGTATTTGTATTGAGTATTATATATAATATATAATATATAGGTTAATGTTAGGTTTGCCTCACTAAAGAATTTGCTTATATATAAAGCTATGGTATTATATTATAGTAGTCATAATTATGTAATTGTTAAAACTCAAAACGAGTGACATACTATTATGATGAATATATAATAGTAAATATTTAATTTTCTTTTTCATTAAGTTCAGTATGTTTGAAATGCAAATGATCTTGCATTATAAATTACTTCACTCACTTATTGTTAAAGGGATTTTTGTTAGATTGATTGCGGTGACTTACCTGTTATATATGTATATTGCTAGAGATAATAATAGTTTTAGGAACTATATTATCTAGTATAAGTATATATATGTGTAACTCATTAATTTAGTACGTACTATTTACTTATTGATATAGATTATAGGTAAATTATTTTCAAGTAGATTGTATAAGCTGTAATTATTCACACGCCATATAGTATATTGTTTAATAAGTATGTCAATAAATTATATATGTATACATATATATTCTATTAGTTGCGCTTATTATATATATATATTATTATGATATTGTTTAGTCTTTATTGATGCTAAGCTTTGTTAGTAGTTAAAGCTATATATATTCACTCGTAATGATTATACTGTAAAATATTCATTTCAAATGAGGCTTGTATAGTAATGAAAATAAACTTTTGATTATTAATTAGTTTACAATTATATATGTATGGGTTTTAGTATATTAAATTGACAAGTATTATGATTAAATCTATTGTGATTATATTGTATACTATGTCAAATGTAAATATAATTAACTTATATTAGTTAGAAGTAAATATTGTTGGAAAAAGTGTGATTTAGTGATTACGTTTTGTATGCTCAAATTGATTAATAGTGGTACTATATAGTGATTTAAGTATGGAACGTTTGTTAATGTTTAGTTTAGTTAGTTATTTTCTATATAGCGTTAAGGTGTTGTTTAGATTTTGTATTGTTACATTAATATATCTTAGTTCATGGTCTAATTACCCATGTTAGCTTATATTAATGTTTGAGAATAACAATGATTCCAGTTAGCATATTATTCGTATACTATTGGTATTGTAGTATATAAAGAACTATTTTTATGTTATTTATGTTTATTATGTTGTTGTTGTTGTTGTTTAGTAGTTATTTAAGTTTGTTTGATTAGTTGTTGTTGTTGTTGTGATTGTTGTATCTAAACGAGTAATATTATAACCTTTTGACTGCTATGTTCTCGATTTCGTGCGTTATGTTATTAATCTTGTATAATCATTTCTTCTTCTGTATTGGGTATTGTGTAAAGAAGAATTCTATAATAATTACCTTATTAAGGGTATTTGTTTACGTGAGCTTTATCACGATATAATTATTACGTTTTCGTATTAACATGAACATTTTTTCGTCTTTAGTATGTATCTGGAACTAGATACATCTCCCCGCATTCTCCACGTTGAGTTGTTTGAATATCTTCACGCAAGACTTCGTTTATATTCTATAACTCAGATATAGTAATATATATATATATATATGGTTGTCATTTAATATATTATTAAAATATCTAGTCAACCGGATTAGATTAACCGATATCACACTTGCGTTAGTGTAATCTACTATACTCACAAAAAGGTTCCAAATAATAGACTTTATTCAGTTATATATAAAATTATATATATGTGCTGATTGGAATATGTTCATTCATAGTATATATAATTATCGAATATCGCAGGTATATTATTACATTGGCGTAAGAGGATAGGTTGTATTCTCGAATGGTAATCGACGTAGCTGTGATAAATAATCTATACATGTAAGTTTGACCGTTGTGATGAGATATAGGTATAAAAGTTAATTAGAGAATTAGACTAGTATTGTGATATATATCTATACTCTATCATTAGTAACTAGGTATTATATATAAAACTCACTAATATTATGTATGTATACTCGCAATATATTGGGAAACCTCAATCGATTGTGTGAGCCTTATCATTCGTTATTCGTGTATATATAGTTTACACAGTTCGAACATTCTGAAATATTATATTAAGTTCAATTGACTGTAATAATTATAAAGATAATTAAATAATATCGATCCTAACGATAGTGATAATTACTTAGAGGTACTCTATATAACATTATATATATACATTTAGGGTTGTAATCTAGGGATATTAACATACACTATAAATAACATTGGTTATTCTCCCATATATTCAGTATACAGGAGTGCTAGTTAATAAAACTATCAGTTTTGTAAGTTTACTTTACTCTTGTATCATGAGTAAAAATTGAAGTTAGCTAGTTGTAAAATTCATCTATACGCCGTACTCACGATACGAAAAATGGTTTAGTGTTGCTGAAGGCATTTATATATAGTACTTACATCCTTATTCCAAATAGGATTGTATTTGAATCTGTATGAAGATATTTAGAGTACTATTATCCCTAATATTTAAATATCCTATGTTCACTCTGATTAGTATATATATTGGAAATATTATAATATATTTAAAAATATATACTTTATATTTTTATGTATTATTATATTTTTTATTGTATTATATATATAACCGTACTACTAGTGTTCAATTTAAATAATTGTTACTCTCAATACATGTTAGTAAAATACCCGAAAACAAGCGTTGTTAGGTGTTTATCCACCGCAATAAGTCATCTAGGAAATATAGCTCCTTCCTAAATTTCCAAATTGACATACTAACCAATTATATGATGTATGGCTGTTATTCATCAGATTTAGCCCTAATCCAAAATCTAAATATTGTCAGGATAAAGGGTGACCCTAATCCAGATTTAGTATGTAAAAAGTAGCATAGTCATTTCATTTTCTTTTTGATATATTTGATAATAATGTGTTGTATTAGGATTTAGATTGAGATATGGTGTTTATGAGTGTGATGTTGTGGTCGTGTTTGTGTGTTGTAGTTTGTGTTAAAGTGTGTTATAGTATTTAAATTATATGTGTCTTCAATTTAAGGTTATAAGCATTTATTATTCAAGTAGAGAGCGAGAGATTATATTTAATTAACTGTTTGTTATGTCTTTTCCTAATATGGTTAGACTGAGTATATAATTATTGGTATCCTATGGAGCTCTATATGCCACACCTATATGTTTTATCCGTAACTTAATTACATAATACTAATTTAATCACTATTTAAACGTACTATGTCTTCGGATAACAGCCTAAGAATGAGCCTGTTTTTATTATTTTAAATGGAGGCTACTAGACGTTACTAAGCCTATTTTCATGTTTATTTTAAATGGAGTACTGGTATGCCTATTAATTTCAATTAGTTAAGGAAAATAATTAAAATAGCTTGCTAAATCCAGCATTCTTTATTAATTTTTTTTAAATAATTCAAACTCAAATTCAGCATAAATAAATAATATAAAACAGCGACTACTTTAAAAATCACACATCAACATACTGAGATCTATAACGTAAGATCAATCTAAATTGTGTGAATCCAATGTGCTGAAATAATGATAACGTTACAAAGGTTATAGTAAAATTTTTGTTTAATTACAGTGATTAATGAGTTTCAAGAACTAAACACATGATACGCAGGTAAGTATAGTTAGGTCACATGTACAATTGAACGATCGTTCGATCTAGTGTGAACTTCACAAGTACGTTTTTTATTAAAGTTATGTTAGTTACTTTAGTGTTGATTATAATATTAGTGAAAATGGTTGTGTACTAGTTAATTCCGATTTAATTCGGGTTATAAGATGATGTGCGGTAGTTTGATTGGTTGGTTCCTGGTTTCAATAGGATTATCAATTTAGTTATACTAATGATTGATGCTATAGAGATCCGCTTTCTTGAATATTATCAGTGAAGAGTCACGAACTTTTATTCACGTCCAAGTGTCACACGTAAGTGCATGGGGTGTTTAAAGTGCAAGTATGAGCACTGTATGTCATAAATAAGTAAAAAGCTGTTATGATTTTATATGTCTTCATAGATGTATATTACTTCCAAGAGACCAACATCCCTACATCCGATGGAGAATCCATGATAGCCAGAGCTCTGAAATACACTATGATCAAAGTTAGTGATATCATATAAAGATTAAAGGTTACTGATCGAGAGTGACGAGGAGAGAAAGGTCTTATTGCTCACGTCGTGCGTGTGTGTTTTAATTTTGATTTAGGATAACTGAAAGGTTTTGGAACAATGTAAATTTGCAGTTACAAACATTAAAATATTTGTATGAAATTTATTTATTTATATAATTTAGTATTCTATTTATTTTATTTATATTTTAATGTGTTTTAATTAAGTTTATTATTATCATTTCTTGATTGTACGTAAAATGCATTAATTTCGAAATTACAGATATCACTCATAAAGACATAATATAAGTATCAACCTAAATTTGTTGTTTATTATTAATATATGTTATATATATATTATATATATAACTCTGAGGTACACCGCATAAGTGAGCTTTCAAGCACGTAACGGCATGCCGGGTTCATAGGACAAATTGTGAGTAAGTTACCTTATATACAATTCTTATCTATGAAAATTATTACCAACTCTGAATCCTTCATCACCAAATTTCAGCTTTATACGAACAACTTAAATGTTTTTTTTTTTTAATATAGGGGACATATTTATTGGTGTTGGGATACTGTTCTTCGGACTACCTATAGAAGGATATAAGTAACTAATGATCTAATTGTATAGTATGAGTTATCATTATCCCCATTAAACGTATATATATATATTATATATATATATATATATATATATATATATATATAGATATATATATTGATATATGTATATAGTATATATTATATATATATTATATTATATATATATATATAATATTCTATCAAAACACGCCGTACCAAGTTTGATAAAATTCACCTATGAGTTCACTCAAACTCTAGCGCAGGATGATGTTTATATAAGTGTTACCCTGAGATAACATATGGCAATGAGCTGATCTAGCTCAGCCCAATGCCCGGTCCCGCTCGGGTCGGCTGCGGTAGAACTACTCGCTAAGTCGACGCGAGGGGTGGCCCGGATGACGTCGAGGTAGCGGCTTGATGTTGGATGTGGTAGCTAGGAGCACCAAGTGTGCGAGCTCAATGACTTGTAATCTCGAACTCGGAGAACCTGCTATATCGACACACACTCGAACGCTTATACAACAGTATCAAGAGCTCCACATGATGAGTGATCGTTTGTCGGGGGTTACATCCAACTCACTTCACCATGCGCCGGAATATATGATTACACATTATATTTCGTAGAATTAAATAGAAATATAGGCTAGCCATATGACCAGCGAATTGAGTCCGATCACCGTTATGCCAATAGCTTTCTTAACGCTATTTAGGCCTAAATCTTATGAATCATCTACGGGATATCACCGTCTACCATACGATAGGCTCACCAACTTATGCGCGGCGTCCACTGACCCGGAGTTGTGCACCCCCCCCTCTATATACATTCCCTACATGACCTTGAGTTAAGTGTGTTAACTTATATTTTAGTCAGAAACTTAGCTTTAATTTTATCTTTAGAAAAACATAATTATATGCCTGATATTCCAAGTTTAGAAAACCTGAATATCTCCCTATATTCCATATATATCCCTATACTCCGTAAAAAGTATAGGGTTGTATATATAGATTTCCGTGGTATATGTTCCTGATATACTTACTAATTATATATATATATATATTCATATATATAATAAAATCTATATATATACTATATTATAATATAGATATATATATGATATATTATAATTATATATATATATATGATATAATTACTTAATGTATATATATAATATAATATATATAGTATATATATGTGTGTGTGTGTGTGTGATTGATGTGTGTATCAGTGTTACTCGTTAGTTGTGTAAATTATTCCATTACCATAACTGTCATTGCATAATATTTATAATAATCTAGTTATATTCATTTAAGAATTATTATTTAATCTGAAATTTCATTTATCATTATACTTCTCCAAAATAAATTAGGTAAAGAAGGAGAAAAAGAAGCATATTATAGGACAAATACGAAAATAAATATAAAAAAAAATAAAAAAAAAAAATATAGAATATACGAAAAAATTTTGCTATATACGCTCATATAGTAAGGATTATTAAAAGGTATAAAATGAAAGATAAAGAAAAACAATAACAAAAACAATAAAATCTCAACCTTGACAAAGTTTGAAAATGATAACACGAAAAAGAAAAAAAAAAAAAAAAATAAGAATGAATAAATAAAGGTAATGATAATCTTTTAATATTATAGATGAAAAGAAATAATATCGTATAAAAAGCAATGTCTTAGCAGTGCCAAAGAAAGAAACAAGGACAAAAAAAACAAGCTTAAGGAGTCTTAAAGTCAATAGTTTATGAAGGGAATCAGATCATTAATATATAAATGAATATAGGATATGACAAATCTCACTCAAGATTCATTTATTCAAGGAATAAACAACATAAAGCAAAAAATAAGCAAAAAAAAATAAAGATACAGATAGATCAAGGGCAACAACATGAATAAGATCAGAAATCAGAGAAAGGATAAGAAATAAAAATAATAAAAATAATAAGAAGAAAACGATCCAGATTATGAGGAAAATAAAAAATTGGTATTAAAAAATGGAAGACAAAAAGAAGAAATAGAAAAACAATAAGAACAAAGAAAAAAGCATTAAAGACACCAGCAACAATAACAAGAACAATAATAATCTGAAAAAAATTAAAAATGAAAAACAAATTCAAGAACAAAATTCAAGTAATCCACAACCAATTTCTCTATAATGATTAATAAGAATATAGAATCAAAAAATAAAAAAGGGTAATTCAAGATAAAAATGTTATACATATTGACCGGGAATGACAACTATAAGAAGAACAAGTACAAGAACAAGACCAAATTTAAAGAGTGAATAACAACTAATAAACAACTTTTAGAACAAAACAAGATATAAAACAAAAACTAGAATTAGACTAATAATAAGAAAAATCAATAAAATAAATACTAGAACAAGAACAAAAACAAGAATAAGAACAAGAATAATAACTAATACTATAAATAGAATAAGAACATCATCAAATACATGAAAGTGAAAATCGCTGAAACTAAAAATTCTAGAACTATATTATATATAATTTATATAGAATCAAAGGAAAAGTAACTAGAACTAAAAGAACTAAAAGAACTAAAAGAACAAGAACAGAAACCAGATTATTATTAATTCATGTAAATATAGAGATATTAGAACAAGAACATAGAATTCTGTCAAGAACAAGAACAAAAACAAGAACAAGAACAAGAACTAAAAAGGAAAAGGCAAAGAAATGTAGTTTTGATCTCTTAAATGAAAAAAAGTAATTAATAATTAACAGAAATTCGAATCCATTTAATTAAAACCGACATTTCTTATTTTTTTTTATCTTTCTAATTTATTTTTATTTTTTATTTTTATTTCTATTCTCGAAATAAGAAAAATGTAAAAAATTTCCGTCTATCCTTTTATATTTTAATTGATAAAATAAAAAGTAAACGTAATTAAATCAGAAGTCATCTGATGAGTAAATGAAATGAACTTTGTATATTTATAATAAATCATTATTACTTAACTTTAACTTTTAATGACTTATATACTAAACTACTTCTAACTTAATACTTTACTACTATAATTAATATATAACTTACACTACTACTCTTTACTTTACTACTACTTAATATACTTAACTTACTAACTTAATCATACTGAGCTGGCACTACCCATACATATACTACTAAATATCTATTTGCGGTATGGAGACCTAGACAATAAATTTATGACTAATACGCAATCTATAAATAAATAATAAATATAATAAATAATAATTAAAATTATTAAAATAATAAATGAAATAAATTAATAAATAAATAAATAAAATATATAATATAATAATAATATATTTACTAAAATAAATTAAATAAATTAAATATAAATTAAAGAAAAGTAATTAATATTATAAATAATAAAAAATAATGTAATAATATATATAATAATAATAAATATATAAATAAAACACATATATAAGTAAAAATAATAAAAAATAAAATAATAATAAATATATTTAATATATATAAAATATAAATTAATAATATAATATAAAATAATATAAATAAAATAAATAAATATTAAATAATAAATTAATATATTAAATATAATAATAAATTAAATTAATAATTAAATTAATATATATAATAATAATAATAATATTAAAAATAAATTTAAATATAATAATTAAATATAAAATATAATAATAAATAAATTAAAATAATAATAAATAATTAAATAATTTAATGTAATCATAAATAATAATAATAATAATAATTTTATAAATAATAATAATTAATTAATATATAATTAATATTGAATTAATAATAATTAATAATATACTATTTATTAAATATATAAAATATATTATAAAATAAATATAATTATATTATATAATATATTTAATTAAATAATATAATAATAATAATAATAATAATAATAAAAATTTGGTTTCATTTGTCAAGAGTCGTACTTATTTTATACGTACTAAAAAAATTTTAATTAAATTATTTAAATTTTGTTTAAATATAATTTTTTAATAAATATATAGGGAAAAAAAAAAAATATAATATGATTATATATATATATATAATATATATAATTATATATACTATATATATATATATATATATATATATATTATATATTATATATATTAATAAATATTATATATAATATATATTATATATATAAATATATACGATTATATATATATTATATATATATTATATATAATATATATTTAATATTATATATATATATATGTATATATATATATATATATTATATTAATATATATATATATTAGCTATATATATAGTATATAATATATATATATATAATTATATATATAATTGGACATATATACTATTATCTAGAGTTTTTATATACAACTCTCTCAGGTTTGATTTATTTTTTTTTTTTCTTCAATTTAGATATATTTTGGTACATTTTTCATGTAATTGATAATTCTTCTCAATACATTTTACTAACTTATAGGTATAACTTTACTCTTAATTGGAGTTTACATATTATCTTTTATATTCATACGATATATATTCTCAGCGTTTTCTTACAGAGCTTTTAGAATAGGTACTCCGTATCACATTATTTTATTTTTTTTTTTTTTATTTTTTTAAATATATATATTGCTAGTATATATATGTATACTTATACAAATATGTATTATTATAAGTTTATACTAACGGACATTGAGTTTCACAAACTAAGTATTACATTAAATATTTTTAAATAATTTATCTGTTAAAGAATAAAAAATAGTTTTTTTATATATTTAATTTTTATATTTTATGTTTTTAGTATTTTAAAAGTTTAGTTTTTTACAACTTAAAAGTAAATACCCTCTATATAAGGGTAAAAGCGCAAAGATGACAAGGATTACTAAATAGGGTCTCTCGCCTTCTTATATAGTAGTTATAACGTAACTAAGTATATATATAGTATTACTATATTTTCCCCTACCTCTACATCACACATCCTCGGTAAAGGGTCTCCAGTAGAGTACCCCTATATATACTACGCTTCTGTTAAATTATTAGGTATATATTTATATATATGTACTAGCTATATAGTAGGTATTATCTATCTAGACTCACCTTCTACCTTAAGGTGATATGGGAAGTTAATATATCCCCCTATACTCTGTCTCACTCACCCCGTCGGCTCTGAGCTACCCCTATAATGATAAATGTTTTTGACATTTGAAGGTATTTTTGTAATAAGCTTTTATACTAGCTGATATTATTCACTAAATATAGTAATTGGTAGTTTTCTTGATTAAAGTGGTGTAACTTTTACCATAGATTATAATTTATATTTGAAAAAAATTAATATTTATAACAATAAATTGATTTTTATTAAAAAATAAATTAATATATAATATAATAATATTATTTTTTATTACGAATCACTTTATGAAATTGGGGAATCGGTATATATACTGATTAAAAAATATCATTAGTTAATAAATACACTAATAACAATGTAGCCATATAATCATTAAATTTTAACTACTACTACTAAAATAAAACAATCAATAAAATCCTCCTTTAAAAACTGATCGGTAAGTCGTTAAAATATAAATACAGAAATAAATAGATTATCTTTACTATCTCTCTCTCTTATAAAATAACACTGCTTATAAATATATATATATTAATTATATAACTTATATATTATTATTATATATATATATATATGATATATATATTATATATATATATATATATTATAGTATTAATATATATATATATATATATATATATATAATATTATATATATATATATATATATTAATATTAATATATATATAAAAATATATATATATATATTAATTATATATATAATATAATATATATATATATAAATTAATATATATGATTTATAATTAATTAATCTATATATATATATATTTATTAATATATATATAATTAATATAATAATATATATTATAATATATAATATATTAATTATAATATTAATAATTATATATATTACATTATATACATTATTATATATTATAATATTAATTATAATTAATATATATATATAATATTACTATATATAATTATTATTAATATATATATTTAATATATATATAATATATATATATATTAATATATATATTAATATATATATTTATATATTATATATTATATATATTAATAATATATATATATATTAATTAATTAACTAATATATTATAATATACAGTTAGCGTATTTAGGGGTAGGGTAGTCACTAGAGGTATATAAAGAGCTAAACACACCGTCATCAAAACTAATATTTATTTCACTTTGAACTCCACACCTAAACAACTAACTTTACTTTTAACTAGTATCACTCTACTCACTCACTATGTGTTACTTATCACAATAAATATAGATGCTCAAACATTGTTCACATTAGATTTTATAATATTTTCTGTCTCTGTGATATAGGAAACTCTAGAACTATCTCTAATAATTGTACGATATTAGGTTGTATTAAAAACATTAAAACTTGATGAAAAGGCCAAAAGTCAGTAAGAACAATAAATATAGCTCGAGAAAACAAATATACGTAATGTAAGCTCAAATATTATATTTATGAAAAAGAGAACTCGATGATTAAGAGACAGTATCAGAGTATCTGTACAAGAGATATTGCAACAACATTTGTATGATTTACACATATAAAATGTCAACTCACGACAGATCTCTATACACTCTAAAAATATTATCAAAGTTCCCAACATTTCATATCATTACCTGATAACCCATACATGAATACTTATATTTTCCACATCTCATATTTATATATTAATCAATTTATTATGTGGATGATTTAATAATTATCTATAGATCATTATTAGGAGAGTAGGTATTATTATTAAAATTTTAAAGTAAAATTATTTCTTCCTTGCAATTTGTACATACCGAAGATAGGTAGTGTATATGTTAGCATATTAGTAAGTAAAGAAAATTTAGTTGATTAACTATTTTGCAAGGTTGATGACGATTTCCAATGTCGTTATCAATAATGGCGCCGTATTTCCTTAAACCTTCTTCCCACGTTGATTTATTTGAAGTTATGTAAAATATAGTACATCTTCATGACTTTTGTATACTCACTCACTCAAAAAACAGTCTAATATAGGTGAATACTGACTATATTATCTTTCGCAGTCACAATTTACCATAGATATTTACATCTTGTTATCAAAATACTATTGCCAATATAAGTATTTATATCACATGTTGATCTACTGTCATTTCACTAGTAAATAAATGATATATGATGACCTAGTCGAAAACTCTATTAAATCTTTTACTAAAAAACTTACTATGTGAGAAAATACTATATTGGAGTAATTGAAAAGACTGCTGGATTTTAACCCTCCTTCTAATAATGTCATTCAGATAATGCTGACAATAAAACTTGAATGTTATCTAGGATTTTGCTCACTCTCATGCCCTTGTCCTCAGCTCAGTATATTTAAATTTAACAATTAGAATTCTAGTGATTTTTTATTTGATTTTATAATATATAAATTATACTCTCCATTTATTTATTTTATTATAAGAAATAGATAATGTTTCTTTATTTACACTTATTAATATATTATATATATATATATTAATTTTAATATGTATATATATTAATTATAATAAATATATTATATATATATAGATATAATTATATATATCAATTATATATATATATAATATATATATATATATATATTTAAATTATATATATATTTAATATATATATAATAATATATATACTATTAATTATATATATATATATATTTATTAATATTATATTATATTATATAATATATATTATATAATATATATATATATATATAATATGTTAATATATATATTATATATATATGTTAATATATTATATATTATTATATATTAATTAATATAATATTAATATATATAATATATTAATATTTAATTAATTATATTAATATATATATATTAATATATATATATATAATTTATTATATTATATAAATATATATATATATATATAATTAATTATTATATATATAAATATATATATATTAATAATATATATATATATATAATATATATATTATATATTATAATATATTAATTAATATTAATCTAATGATAAATAATATTATATTAATAATATTAATATATATATATATATTAATATATATATAATTATATATTATATATTGTATATATATATATATATAATAATATATTATATATAAGAAAAAACTAGATTTTTTGTACTGGTCTACCCTCAGAAAAAATAATTTCTGGATTACGCTAACTTTGATATACTATATAAATATTAATATAATATTATATAATTATATAATTATATATAATATATATTAATATATTAATATATATAATTATATTAATATAATTATAATATATTATAGTATAAATATATATATATTTAAATATTATATAATATATGTATATTAATATATATTAGTATATATAGATAATATTAATATATTAATATATATATTATAAATATATAATATATATATATAATATATATTATATTATATTATTTATAATAGATATATATAATATATATATATATATAATTATATAATAATATATATATATAATATTAATATATTAATATATATATAATTATATATATTATATTATATATATATATATTTATATATATATATTATAATATATATATATTAATATTATGATATAATATATTATATATTAATATATATAATTAATAAAGGCATTACTTATAAGCCTTGAGTGAGTATTGTGACTATTTCATTAGTTATATTACAGATTTTTTATTATACCCACAATAGTTAAGAACTATATAATGAGAAGCTTTTACTTTGTTTTATTTATAATATTTACATCTACAGGCTTAAAGATACATAACAAAGAAATCTTTTTTTTTTCCTTCATTCTTATATAAGCTCACTATAATTATTTATTTAAATATTTTATTACTTAATAATTATATTATCCTATCGTAGTTTTTTTTTCATTTTCCAATAATTATTATTTTTTTGATTAATATTAATTTTATTATGATATTACAATTGTAGTAAGATTTGATATAAACTTAAATTCTCAAAATATACCCATAGGTGTTCAAACTAATCAAGAGTAATATAAGCGTATTGTCGAAAATTAGTGCGACATGTCGCGAGGTAAGAACTCCTCTGCCTCGCATAGAGACTCCCTCCAACAATTAGTCCTTAAAAATGCTATTATTAGCGTCCACCGACGACCCCTTGTGAGCCCGATTGGTTAAAAACCCAGTTATAACAAGCATTAAAGATTTTATATTAATAAATAATTAATAATAATGTCTCTATTAAAATTATCTTAAAATCCATTCACTACTAGGATCTTAACTTCTAGTATTTTGACTTAACATTCCCGAGCTCCTTCTCGCCGTAACGCCTCTCTCATCATCTTCTTCTCTATAACTCTATGTACTCTACTCTCTCCTCTCTCTCTCTCATCTCTCTCTCTCTCTCTAACTTACTCTCTTCTACTCTCTCTCTGCTCTCTTCATCTGACTCTATCTATCGTTATCTCTCTCCTCCTCCTCCTGAATCCTACTCCTCCGGCGCTACGTGCCTCCTAGAACGAGTAGAGCCTACCTTCCTAAGAGCCGTACCATGACCTGTAACGCTACGACTGACCGTGAGACGAGAGAGAGAAGAGAGCACTTCGCGTACCTGAGAGCACTCGCATGAGTACTCGCTCCTGAGAGAGAGATGAAAGAGGAGAGAGAGTCTCGACGTCCTTTCTCTCATTTCTTGATACTAAGTAAATTCACTATTCTTCAATATCATCGGACCCGATCTTAACTTACAACATTGAGTTCTCCTTTAAGATATAAAACACCCAATAAGCAAGAGTTTAGAATATATATATTAGTGTACACAAAGTTTATTACACGAAGAATTAACCCTACTTAATGTATATCACTATTATATCTCTCATATTACCCCATTAATTATAAATTCAATTAATAATTTTATTTCTAAATACCTATTATGCTCGTCCATTTATATTCCTGTATTCGTTATTTAGTTCTTCTAACTTTTTATATACTCCTACTATATTGATAAGTAATTGGTAAATTTAATAGATTCATCCCTAATCATAGGAAGAAAATCTCTGCACTAGCCGCCCTAGTAATTATATAATCTTTAATTATTTATTATTATTGTTTATGTACATTGTCCACTCATCATTTTTGCCTCGTGCTCTGTCTCCTACACTCCCAAGATCGTTATTCAGTAATAAGTTATTTGATGTAGATCTGGCTATGATTATTCCAGCTCTAGACTAATTAAACCCATACTATCTCAGCTTCGCTCCGTTATCTAAGATGAACAATAGAGCTTTGCAATGAATGGTTGTACTATAGTCGCCTCCAGCTACTTTAGTTTTATTAATAATACGAGAATTTATTTTTTTGAGAATATTTTACCATAATATGTTTAAAACATTAAGAAATTCCCTTGTCTTGTAATTTATTTTGATACTATTCAAAATCACAAATCGCATGGAATAAGTTCCTTACGCTTCCAAGTTAAAGTTCCTCTTCCACACCCTCACCACACTAACAGTGATTGAATATGTTCGAAAACTTTCTCCTATCGCTTCTTTAGCAAGTCAGTTTTATCTATATTCACTATATATAAAATAATGTGTGTGTTTTCCAAAGCAAGTTAAGAATATTTATTAATAAATACCAGGACATATGTATATTAAAATTGTAATTTGCATACTTCTCCTCCTCATCCTAGATTTTCCATATTCTTGTAATAATTTTAATTATTTTATTTATATTTTTAAAGATTTCTCATATTTCTATTAGTAGTGTTTCTCTCGTACTCCCTTAAAAACTCCTGTTTTGATTCGTGTAATAAAAAAATCTAATATTTACTTTTCTTACTGATCCATGTTAAAGGTTGTTTTATTGTATTTTATGTAGACGATACTAACCAGATTGTATTTTATATACTCGTATAAGGCCACCCATGCCTACTGAAATTCCTATACTGATCGAGATTCCTAATCTAGTCTCATTGTATTGGTTTCTGTCTCGAGGAAACCTTTTTAAACATAATAGCTGCTTCGTCAAGCTTCTAATCTATTGGTGTTATTGTCGAGTAGGTATTGGAATTATATATTTGGCTTATAGAGAAGAAGTGGACATTCCTCCACAGCATTTCTCATCCAATAACCATGTTATGAACGCTATATAAGATATGACCTCATCAAAAATATTCTTAAGATCTTTAAAGTTTTATTTTATTGATAATCTACTTTTAACATCGGGTTTACAGCTCAGTTTTTTTATCTTTAATAGATTTATAAGATAAATTAATTATAGAGTCTGATCATATGAATTTCGCCTTATCATCTCACTCACTCAGCAAAGAGAGTGATCATCCTATCATCGGAAGCACATATCGACTACTAAAGAGATAAATCGCCTTTTCAGTTTGCCTTGTTCCCTTTTCCCAATAGGCAAACATGTAAGGAATTATCCCCAGTAGTTAAAAGTAACAGAGTCTGATAGTGTATGAATAAGATCCTCGAAAGTCCCAAGAACTCGCATTAGTGATTGCTAGTAGTTAACAAGTATTATCATTCGATGAGATATTGTCTATTACCCATATAACCAAGCCGCTTTGGGAGCGCACACACAAGTGACCGAGCTGCACCTACATCAACTAAACCATATACAGTTATTCAAGATTATAGAGAAATATATTCCGTTCACAACGCTACACTTTGGAGTGTACCACTAACTTTCTGGTTGAGCGTTCTTCTTATTGTAGATATAGAATAATGAAGCCTCCTTCACTGTTTAAAATTAGAAAAGTTAATTTCACATCTTCACAAGATATTGTATAGATAACCTGGCAGGATAAGCGGAGAGTACCCAAGTTAATAAATTACTTGATGGTTATATTTACAATGTAAAACTCTTGTGTTATCGAATTCTAGGACTATATAATGGTTTGAGAAAGATGGTTGAGGATGAGAATACTGATTTTAGATGTTTAGTTGCTATAATGACCACACACGATAGTACGAATATACCCAAGAAAGTTTTCAGATTATAACTTTTGCTTTCACAGAGAGATCGTTCGCTTCGGTTGAAGCTGCTAGTTGAAGTTGAGTGGGAACTGGACTGAGACTGGGACTCCCTTTCAAAAATAAAAAAGGTTTAAGAAAGTGGAAAAGTTATGAGCTAGAGTGATAGGTATGAAATTGATAGAAAGAAATCATTAATGTAATTCATATTTTCATAATATAAAGGATGACCCTATTGTCCATACCCGTACATTCCTTCTGTTTGAAGATTAGAGCATGGTGCTTCAAATTCATGTAAATTCCCAGCCATTCTTGTCATTCAATATTCTCACACAGTTTGTTGCCATCAACCCCAACCCCCAGAGAAATTAAAAGTTTACCCTTTAAGCTATGTAAAGTATAACAGTTTTAATTCCCATTACATTTACGCAATTATAATTTTAAATGCAAAGTCCCTTTTTCTTTTTATGATTTTTGTATTTCAAATGAAAATAACCCAAGCAATGGAGTAAGACCAAAAACGTCAACTTATCTAGTTCGGCCCGGTATGTGATAATTATTAATTATATTTAGATTTGGCCTTACTCGTCACCAATATTCACTTTTTCATACTACTTCAC